>APFE031420444.1:0-31680 GCA_000404065.3 Pinus taeda | reverse complement strand
ATTATTATTTTTGTTATTTATTATTTATTATTAAAGGGAGGGATATTACATACTCTCCCTCTTTAAGGAACTTCGTCCTGAAGCTATGTTGAATTATGTATTATTTTTATTATTTATTATTTATTATTTTATTTACTTCATATTGCCAACACCCTCTGCTGAACTAGTATAACCAACAGGCATCGAAAGTCCCCAACACCCTAGGAAATCTCAAGGAATCTCTGTCCTTTTTCCCACTTTCGGCACCAGGCTAAGCCTGACCTGGTCTGTATGCTAGTCCAAGGTTGGCCCCAAGGCTCACGCCTGACTCAGACCTCATCTGCCCCAAGGTAGGCATTCAGTCTGATACTCAATGACCTCGGGCATCTCGCAAGGCTGGCCCACTCCCTCCACAACTACTAAGGTGCACAGCCCCAGGCATCGAAGTCTTTTACATCCCTTCCAGACTTCGGCATCCCAATCCAATAACATGCACCTAGCCTAGAACATTAGGCACTTGGCCTCCTCAAGATGGTCTCATAGCTTTTCAAGAGCTATCCATCAAGAGTTATACACAAGACAAAGGAACCACTAGCATATGTAGTGTTGATTGAGTTTTGTCCCCATCCCATATGGTGTTATTTATTCTCCCTCGTGCGTATGGGCTCGCACAAGATCATCAAATAAACCAGCCCTCTCGACCCATTTGTGGAGTCCTGTGAATCATCACATCTCAACATGCATCCAATGCATCAACCATACCATCATAGTATCATAGGAAAAAATCCACATGCCAACTCTTGCATGTCATCATGAAAACGTTCATCTTTGTTAATCGCAACATTATGAATAATAAGGAACTGCATGCTCATGCATGTCATAGATTTGTACGGAACTATTACATGCTTCAGTTATACTATCAACATAATTATATTAAAGACATATCATGACTTCTCATAAATGAACCACATGTCAATAATCATCATATTATTAAAGGGAGGGATACTACAAGTCTGTGATGTTTTCATTCTCAGAAACAACCTTTTCTTGAAAGATATATCCTCAAGAAAATCGATGAAGAAATCATCTTCTCTATCCCATTCAACAATGGTTTGATCGCTGTAAATATCATCAGCATGGTTTCATTTATTTTATGTGATTGATTTCTTCTGGGTAGCTGAATTACGATTCATATACAATTCTTCATCTTACAAATTCACATGCATTTCCTCTTTCTGTTCTTTGCTTTGGCTGCAAATATTGTCATCATCTCCATCAAGAATACATATGAGATTACCATCATTAGCATGAACGAGTATAAACAAATACCAGTTCTATAAAATTTGTTGAAGGAACAATTACCTACCTTGGATGAGGAAATGGTATTATTGATTGTGTAAATAGTATTATTGATCTTATAGTGTGTGCATATTTCTCGACAGGAACAATGGGATTGCAGGAACATGCATAGCCATGGCCACAAGCTTACAATTTTATGTCTTATGTCTTATGCAAGCAATTTTATGTCTTATCCGGGAAATTATATGGCTAAAATGTATTGTAATTTAAGCGATGGTGTTGCCTTCGCGGGGGCACTCGCATGTAGGCCATATAATTAATAAAATGATTTTATTTTGTGTTGGGAAGGGATAACCTTCCCAGTCATCCGATCCGGTTCTGGGTCGGGTGGCAGTGTCTCTTCTTTATGGTGTGGAATATTTCTTTGGTCGTTTGATTTCTTAAATTTCCTTAGAGTAATCATTTAATAGCCATAAGAATCTCAAGATACATTCAATAAATTTGTTTAAACAATTTATTTTGTTAAAAGCAATCCATTTAATTCTTCTAACATAAGTTATGATTGCTTAAACAGATACTCACAATATTTCACTCTACAACACATAATTTTAATGTATCCTAGCACATAAGGTCATGAATCTGTAGACTTAATATTGGTGTGACATATCATTTCAAAAGTCATGGTGAATTTTCTTTCAGAATTCAAGTACCTTCTTAAAACAATATTGCAACTAATATTCTTAAGCTTTACTCATTGGAGTTTTGATTTTATGTTGAGACAATTCTCTAGGTTTTAATACTACAAAATGAGTGATTATTGATAATTTGCATGATCAATCACACAGTTTCAAATTTGGCAATGGTTTGATTGCATGCCGAGCAGTAGGGGAAAAATATATAAAATAGTAGATTGAAATGAATCAAGAATCTTCAAAACTTTGTTGAATAAATTTGGCATGGTTAATACATATCTGCTTAAAAAAATCATTGCATAATTATCACAACAATAATCTACGTATTTTGGCTCTTATTTTATGCTTCTTCAGTGATGAATCTTGATATTGAGTTACTGATTACAGTGTTTGGCTATCATTGCATGCATATGTGGGTGACTTGATTTCACTGTTAGAAATCTGATATTTTTAGAGGTTGGATATAGCTCTGATCTTGACATTACCGTGATATATGACCTTTGCATTTGGCACTAAGCTTGAATCTAGATCATTAGTACTCCTTATCTTGCATTCAACGATCATTTGAAAAGTGAATTAGTGGATTGATTGGATCATCCAGTGACTCACATTACATTACAGTTTTGCTTTAATTAGCTATCCAATTTGGTATCTAAGGACTGATATATTCTTGGCAATAAGCTACAACAATTGGATTCTTGACAGCAGAATAACGTTGGTATAACTTAAAGTTTGGTGCATTCATTAGCTCCGCATTGGTTTTCTCATGATCATTATAGATAGCAGATTCTTTGGTTCTCTGTTCGCATTAGAATCTCATTACATGGTAAAACGACTATCTCATTTTCTTGAGTTGATTGTGCTTGCATCCTCTTATCATTTTCTAAACATAAAAAGTGCTATAATCAACTACAACAGTTCTATCCATTACAACCATATAACAAAGCGAAAGTAATTAAAAGTATATAGATTTGTTATAACTCATTGATTCATTGGAAAAATATATAATCTTGTAATCTTGGATGGTTATAATCTACCCATAATTGACGATATATAATTCTCTGAAAGATCATATTATTGATATGGTACACTGGCATGCTGGTGTAACTACTCACCACCAATTGCATTACATGTATCTGCTCATTTACTACTCATATCATTTGTATATTAAACATCATCAAGCTACAGGATGGTATATTTTAGTCTTAGTGGCAAATCGTACAGATTTGGATTAAAGTTTAGATGTTGAGTATAATGTTACATGAGGTTCGTGATTCAAGGTTAATTGCATATAATGGTTAAAGTTGTTTAAAGAGAAACTTGCAATTTTTTTTTAAGGATGATAACTTAGGATAGTTCATGTGATTATGCCCAACTTGGATCAAATAATTAAGGTGGTAGAGAAGAAGTATCACAACAAAGATAATAAATCAGTAAGAAGAGACAACCTATTTTGGAACATGAAAGAAGAGTATTGTGGTATTTTGGAACATAATGGAAGAATTTGGTATAAACATAACTTGGTACTCTGAAGGTATCACTATAAGGTCTATCTAAGGATGATGCACATAAAGAAGAAAATATTGGCAATCAACCAATGAAGTTGAATAATTATGGTAATAATTTTACGAAACTTGGACGGTATGATAAAATGATTATAAAGGATAAGTTGTGTGTGTGACAACATCTATAACAATTTTCCCTCTAATGGGAGAGCCATGTTGTAAAGTTTTCCATAGGTGACTACCTATTTATGGATAACCAGACGTATGATCAGGTAATTTTATTATGTTGATAAGCGGATTACATTTGGTAGCTACCTTAATGAATTTATTTTTCAGGTATTACCCAAGTTGGGAAAGAGTAATGTATGAAGTTGCATGATAACCAAGTAATGATAAACTTGGAAGATATAGGAAGGAATGTTGCTAGAAATGTTATAAGGATACCGTGAGAAAGATTGTGTACATAGTGACAAAGAAGTAAAGTCAATTAATAGAGGACTTTCCATAACATTAAAAGAGACGAACTCGACGAGATAAGAAAATATTCCTTTGGATGAAGTGCTAATTGTTAAATAAGTCAACATCGATCAACAAATTCTCATGCAAGAAAATTAAGCATGATATAAAGTTAAATCATGATGAAAATAGTATTATATGCAATTGCATATAGCGGTATTGGAATCAGTAAGCCAAAGGGTACATGGATGTAAAATCAAGGGATTTTAATTTTGGGATAGATGATTTAAATAATGATGTACATATGGTTCTTATAGTGATAATGTATCCATATGATAATAGTGATATGCATAGGTATTATGACATTATGTCAAGGTATATTGACATTTTCATTTACTACATGATGATAGGTATTTAATGTTCAATACTCATGATGAATATGATATGCATAACGTCACATAGGAATTATGATGTTATAATATGAGGATTATTGACATGTGGTTCATTTATGAGAAGTCATGATATGTCTTTAATATAATTATGTTGATAGTATAACTAAAGCATGCAATAGTTCTGTACAAATCTATGAAATGCATGAGCATGCAGTTCCTTATTATTCATAATGTTGCGATTAACAAAGATGAACGTTCTCATGATGACATGCAAGAGTTGGCATGTGGATTATTTCCTATGATACTATGATGGTATGGTTGATGCATTGGATGCATGTTGAGATGTGATGATTCACAGGACTCTATATTGGGCCGAGGGGTCTGGTTTATTTGATGATCTCGTGCGAGCCCATACGCACGAGGGATAATAAGTAACACCATATGGGCTGGGGACAAAACTCAATCAACACTACATATGCCAGTGGTTCCTTTGTCTTGTGTATAGCTCTTGATGGATAGCTCTTGAAAAACTATGAGACCATCTTGAGGAGGCCAAGTGCCTAATGTTCTAGGCTAGGTGCCTGTTATTGGATTGGGATGCCGAAGTCTAGAAGGGATGTAAAGGACTTTGATGCCTGGGGTTGTGCACCTTAGTAGTTGTGGAGGGAGTGGGCGAGCCTTGCAAGATGCCTGGGGTCATTGAGTACCGGACCGGATGCCTGCCTTGGGGTAGATGAGGTCTGAGTCAGGTGCGAGCCTCGGGGCCAGCCTTGGACTAGCATACAGACCGGGTCAGGCTTAGCCTGGTGCCGAAAGTGGGAAAAAGGACAAAGATTCCTTGAGATTTCCCGGGTTGTTGGGGACTTTCGATGCCTGCTGGTTATACTAGTTCAGCAGAGGGTGTTGGCAACATGAAGTAATAAATAATAAAAAATAATGCATAATTCAAATAACTTTGGGACAAAGTTCTTAAAGAGGGAGTATGTAATACCCTCCCTTTAATAATAAATAATAATAATAAATAATAAAAATAATAATATAATAATGAATTATTACAAAATTAAATTAATAATAATATTTAAATAATAAATCATTAATAATAAATAATAAAAATAATAAATCATAAATGATTATTTAAAATATACAAGAAAATAAATAAAAATATAAAAATATAAAAATAGTAATAACTATACTAAAGCTCTAAATAAGAATAAATAGAAATAAAACAAAGAAAACAATAAAAAATCAGTAAAGGTATCAAAAAGAAGAAAATAAAACAAGAAAGCTAAAAATCAAAAGAAAAGTAAAGAAATAAAACAAGAAAACAAAAAAATCAAAGTCACATGTAGACACATGGAGTGTGTGCATGTGGTTCCCATCCAATGTTGTTCTATTTAATAGATGGTGAGGAAGATGAGAGGCATGCCTGCATTCCATCATTCATTCCATCATTCCAAGATTCTATCTTTCATTCTCTTGGGAGAATGGTGTTCTAAGACTTAGGAGTCACTGGCAGTAATACGTTGATTGAGGGCTCGGGGGTGGCCAGTTGTAGCAAATCCTTGCGCAATTGAGCCTATGGTTGGGTGGAGAGTCGTCCCCAAAACCTTTTTGCGGTAAGCCTACTTCTACCACAGGAAAGCACTATTCATAGTTTGAATTTAGTTAATTAATTACATGATAATTTGGCTAAGTAAGTGCCACTCTGATTTAATTTTAATGCTAATAAGTTAATTAGATATTTATTTTGGGTTGTTACATTAGGGAGGGACAATAACTTGCAAAGAGACATGGAAATGCAGTAATACACAAAGAACAAGGTATCCCAAGTTAGAATCAAGCAATTGAAGAAAAAGCTCAAGGAAACCCTAATTAGCCAAAAGGACAAAGACAAGTTTGATCTACTTGATGAGGCCTATCTCATGACATGACATATCAGATGACTTCACTAGGCAATTTTGAATAAATTTTGAGATTTTTTTGTCATTTTGGAATTTTTGGTAGTTTTTAGCCTGTTTTGAGACTCAGAAATAGCTATAAGCATAACGCCTAGGCGCTACGCTTTTTCCTCAGGGCTCCTTTTTCCAAAAACTCACCACCATTAGATAGATAATGGCCTAAGAATCTTAGATATCCACTTTTCTAGATTTGTCAGCAGACAGACTTAGAGAAAAAGTTCAAAAAGGGGTAAAAATGTCACTTTCTGCCACTGTTTTGAAATAGGCGTTGCACATATCGAAGTAGTCTTGGGAAAATCAAATTTTCTCCTTGCTGGAGTGTCAAAATCACTTACTTGATGATTCAAATGACAACTAGAGATCTAGATCTTCCAATGAGCTATCAAGCTCAGAATTTGGAGCACAAGAAGGCCTCCAAAATCCTCCTGCAAGCCAGGCGCTACGCATATCCCTAGGAGAGCTTTTCTTTAGCATTTTTGTAGTAGATTTCAACCTAATGATGTAAATTTGCTATTTTTATGTCTTAATGATGTAATTATGGGTAAATAGGATTTGGTAGAATAATTTTGACTTAGATTCATGCTCTTAAAAGTTGATTTGAGGTCAAATGTATCAGTTTTCCTAAATGGAGGGTTTGTTTTAACCTCCCTAGTCTTTAGGCTTTGATTGATATTTTCATGTAACTGATGCTACATTGAGGGATTCGACCCTTGAGAGTGGGGAAATGGTTTTTTGGTCTATATGTATCTAGTTTTCAGTCATAGAATAGGTTGGACATCATAGGTGGGAACACTTGTAGCTTGTATTTCAACTCTTTATTCAAGAAAGCAAAGAAGTAGTTGCAACTATTATCTAGGAATTCCTGTGCAGTGAGTTTGTTGTTATAGTTTTTTATGAATGATATACATCTCTCCTTTCCATATATTCTTTCTTTAGTGGTTTTCCTTAAAGGTTATAAGAAGAGTTCTTTGCATAAATCTATGTTTTGATGGGAATATCATTTTGTGTAATTTTCCTTATTACTTAATGAATTCATGGTGCACATGCTCATTAAGACCTTTGATTTCCTCTTTCAAACAGTACGCTACACTGAAAAACCCTAAAGCCATCACAAGTTCATTTCTACCTTACTCCTCTATATCTTTGTTGTTGTAACCCTTTGATACTTTAACCTAGCTACCTAGTTTTCATCCCTTATCCAACATCAAAACCCTACTTGAGCCTAACATATCTAGCCTAAAATACTTTCCCATTATACTCTTCATTGGCTATGAATTCAGAGAGAGACCCCTCTCTGGTTTAGCAGGGCTAGCTGCCAAACCCAAGTGGTTTGAGGTTACCTCCTTCAATCTCCCTTCTCAACCTTAGGGCATTGTGGAGGATAATAGCGTGTATAGAACTACCTACAAAAATTTGATGGGACAAACACCGTTTAGGCTAGTTTATGTACAAGAAGCTATAATGTCGATGGAATACATAATGCCCAGTTTGTGGATTGTTGTAGTTACAGGCATGGCCGATCGAGATATCATGGAAGAACACCTCACACAACTAGTTGAGTTGGAAGAAGATCGCTTCTTGGTGGGTTTTCATTAGTAGGTGGAGAAGGATCATGAAAAGGCATGGCATGATCATCATATCAAACAACAGATCTTCAAGAATGAAGATCTGGTATTACTATATGACAGTAAGTTCACGAAGTTTCCAGGGAAGTTCCAAATGCATTAGATGGGGCGATATGTTATTAAGGAGATTATGGAGGGAGGAGCAGTTCAACTCGTGAAGATGAATGGGGAATTATTTTCGAGAAAATTTAATGGGAGTCGATTAAAGTTGTATATTTGTGATCCCACCTCTGCGCAATGACTATATGGAAGAGGGATAGTTTTAGTGCTCCAAGTAGTTGCAAGGAAGTACGAGACTCTAAACTACCTTGCCAAAAGGAAGTTGGGTGAAGTGATGGGGCTACGTGACCAATCAAGGCAAGGTGCAGAGGGGAGTTGCGCTAGGAGGGTGGGTCCTGCATATCCTAGCAAAAAAGTGACCGTTGGAAGCACTATAGCTGATTGGATGACAATTTTTCCATTAAAAGGAGCGAAGGGGAGCATTTAAGATGCATATATTTGGAAATCTGTTGTAAAAAACGCATTAATGACAGGGGTTTTGAGGGAACGAACATATTTGAATTCAAATTGAGCTATAAATATGGCATCCTGCTCCACATTTGAACATTTTTCTTCTTGAGAATTTGCATTAAGATTTTGTGCCTAATTTTGCGCCAAGAGAAGTATTACATGTCTGATAGGGATTGAGAGAGAATTAAGGACCAGATTCACAGTCGAGATTCAAAAATTTAGCTGATTGGCAGGGCGAGATATTCGTTGAGAGAATGACTACAATGAAACTTGAGACAAAGTTGGCCCAACTTGTACCTACAACATGTAGGTCACCACAACCTAAGCCATCTTCTTCCACGATAGGAGATAAGAAGCAGAAGAAGACTCAACAAGAACCAGTGCAAAAATCACTACGGAAAAATCTCATAGGAATCCGCCAGAAGGGAAAGATGGATAGGTCCAAACAACTGACAGAGCCCTTGGACCTGGATGAGGAAGAACTGCACAGAGGAATAGAGGAGATGGATGCTGAGGAGGCTGAGCCAATAACTCAGCTACTGTCGTATATACCACCAAGAAAAGCCACATCTAAATTGCCCAAAGACCTAGATTCTGCGAAGTTCTTGGTCTCCATGCCTTTGTTGTTGAAGAATGTGTTGTTTGAGGGCAATTTGTTGGCCTAGATACCCTACTTGAAAAGGGAGGATTGGGACATGGGGAACCACGAGAGGTTTCCACAGTTGGTGCTGAGCAAGTACTTGAATAAGGTATATTATGAAGAGTAGATAGAGTGATGAGTCCCCTCCCCACAGCTAATTTCCAAGTGAATTTTTCAAATAAGTAGTGGGTTTAGAAATTGGAGTGTATCTTACAGAAATGTTATCATGGTGAGTCCCATTTCCACACTCAAGTTTTGAACCCATCACTCAAATGAGTAATGAGCTTGAAAATTGGAGCAAATGAAGGAGAATGAGACCCCTCCACACACCTAATTTCCAAACCTATTACTCTAATGAGTAGCAGGTCTAGAAATTCTCTGCGAGGACAGGACTGGTTTCCCTACCACTCCTTTAAGTGGGGGGAGGATGTTGAGATGGATAAGAAATAGGGGAGGGAAGGGGTAGCGTATGCACCAAGCCACGCCACGAATGCCAAACAAATAAGAGAAGAAGTGATTCCAAAAATTTACCCACTAATAATTTGACATCTAAAAAAATCATTTTTTAAAAATAATTTCTCTCTCTTAACTTTATAAAATTATTTTTTTAATTCAAATTTCATTTTATTATTTTTCGATTTTTTAATTACTTTTTATTCTCCATTATTTCTACTTCATTTTTTTAATGCTTTTTTATTCTCTTTATTATATATATATATATACCTTTTCCTTATATTTTTTTCCTTCAAAAATATGTGATATGTACTAGTGATAACACCCTTTTTTGATTTAGTGGTTGATATTAATATTTTGATTACAAAGGCACCAATCGTTAAAGTTATGATTTCAAAAAAGTTGTAATTTTAGCCATAATAAGGGAGTCTTATTGAGAAAACATTTTTCCATTTCGCATTTTTTAAAGATTTTTTTAACTATGATTCTCTCTGTGAAGTTTGTGATTTCAAAGTTATAGTTTTAACCAAAAAAATATTTTTTAATTCGAGGTTTGATTTTAACGTTTTTGTTTGTAACTTTACAATGTTATTAAAGTTATGGTTGCAAAAGGTGGAACTTTTAACTTAAAAGAAACATGGATTTTTATTAATAACATCATATTTTGATTCAGTAATAAAAACAACTACTAAATGTGACTTTTAAAAAATAAGAGTTTTGGAAGGTTCTCATCAAATTAGTAATCATATTTTCACCAATTTATTATTAAATTATTTACAACTTTTTAATGTTAAATTTTACAAAGATATAAATACAATTTGGTTTTGTAATATGATATTTGGATATGTCTTTTTGATATTATAAATTAAAATTCTATTTTGATAATTCCTCGGAGCTATTTTTAAGTGTTAAAACAACTCATATGAATAAAACTTAGTTATGATATCAAATAAAGTCAATGAGATTTACCTTAATCAAGGTGTGAAATTCAAACTTCCATCTCTAGTCATAGGTTTGTTGAAATTTTTTCAATGGTGAATTTTAATGAGAATATGAGAGTGTCTTTGGATCTATAATATGTGTATGAGGATCAGGGCTTCATAACATCATCAGTTCAATCCCTTCCATTAAATAATCTCACAAAGTCGACCTCAAGTAAAAAACTAAAGAGATTTAGTGAGAGCATATGATATATTTGAATCCTTGATTTATGTATGCAAGTCATAACTATAAATTTAAGTCCTACATTTAAGTTCTCTTATGATTACCTTAAGATGCCAAAATAGTCCACGGAAATGGGACATGGTAAAGATATTATTTTTGTGGGAGTTAATAATCTTTGGACATAATATTTTTTCTTGGTAAATAAAATAGTTTATAGTTTCATCAATAATAATCTACATGAATCTTGTCAGGGATGATTTATGATCATTTCACACAGTTTAGGGGCTAATAATCTCTAACGAATCCTTATCCCCCAAATCCCAGATCTGACTCTAGTATTAAATGTTAATCTAAAGGAATATTGATGAGTTCTTTCAACTAGAGGCCACAAAGATGCTTTAAAATATTTCCATTGGAGTAGCCTACTTCTAGCTTCCTGGTTGACAATGGTACACTACCATTTTCCTCCACTTTTTTTCGACTTTCAACCCATTCAGCTCATTAATTAGGAACTAATGAAGATTCTAACAACACTAATGGATTTCTTTCATTTGATAAGTTTCTTGATTTGAAGTATTTGATTCATGCCTCTTCTTTGTGTTGGTAAAGTAGCCATTTAGAACTAAGAGTAGTTTAGGGGATTCAAATTCTAAATCATAATTACATCTAAGTTTGTGCATCCTCTTTCCCAAAGACTATCCCATTGAATACCTTGATTGAAACAACAACATAGGAACCTTTAAAACCTTTAAATGTTGCTTTATATAAGAACCTATCCAATAAGTATTCTTACCATTCTCCTTTATTAAGTCTTTTCCCCAAAAAAAATTGATATTATTTTGTTTATTACATTGAGAAGACTTTTCTTTTGAACAAAAAGTTCTCACATGTAAATGCTCAAAATAAATCTGATAATAAAATGTCAAGTATAATGGTATAATAGTTGTATTTAGGAATGATTCATACACTATGAAAAAGTTATATTTCAATTTACATAAATCTAAATGTACATGTTTAAATCATTAATCCATTATATTTTCCTATAACAATAAACTTACCTAAAACATTACAAAATTTGTTAGAGTATTATAACCTTCCTATTTAATAAAAATAATTGGCCATCTCATTTATATTAAGAGATAGACTTTAATTAATTTATAAAATTAATTCCCTTTTTTTCAAATTTTTAATCTGTTTACATATAATCTATTCCTTTTAAAAAATATAACATATTTGAAAATAAAATAAATTTACATTATGTTAATTTTAATTATATAAATATGATAAATAATTTGTTAAATTTATTTATATTATTATTATTAATATATTAATTTCCAATAAAGATAGTGTGATTGAGATGGGTGTATGGTAGTGTAAGAGGCAAGAGTCTAGAATTACTTTTAAACATAATGAAAAGGAGACAAGTACAAGTAAAAACAAAAGTAAGAGATGTAAGAAAGATGTAAAAGGTGAAATAAACAATCTTGATATAGGCCAATGAACTTAGTAATAAGTATCAAATTTATGTCAACGAGTTGTATTGACATGATCTGGTGCATAGCATAATGGCATTCTTGGTTAGATTTGTAAGATTTCTTACACCTTCGTCTCTAAAGAACTTAGTGGACTAGGCTGATGAATTAGATGTGGGGTTCAAGCACACTAGGCTCATTCCAAGGAGGTATTTTTTATGTTAATCATGTGAAAAATTCCTTATGGTCTTTACATTGAATGAGAGATAAGAATAAATCACATAATTCCACGAAAATGCAAATGCACATGCCTTAGATCTTATGGTACGTTGGCATCTAAAGATGGAGTGATCTTTTGATCATGGTTCCATTTTTTTTTGGGATATAAGCTTTATGAATTCACTTTTAAACCATAAAACTAACATCTCTTTTTATAAATTTTTAAGAATATAATAATATATATTATAAACCTAAAATCATCAACAAATAATAATATGAATACTATTACATTGACCAATATACAACCATCTCCTAGTCCAATGGAATTAAAAAATGATATGTTCCACTCGATATAGGTAAAATCCAACTAAACCAAAGAAAACACACAACCCTATTTAACGCTAAGAGTGCCATGGATATCTTTTATGTATCATGTAGGTGTTTGGACACCAACCACTATCTCATAAGGTGTCATCACAAGTGTTACTCTATTCATTGGAGTTTGATATTTGTGTCAAATGTGTTTTGAAAGTCAACAAAGCTATGGTATACTATAGGCCAAGAATATTTTTTTTATGTTTGTGTTAACATATTGTCAATTGTTTGGTGATTTTGTTTAAAACCCACCTACTATTTTGCATGGAGTTCCTTGATTTCAAGGAATCTAGAATTAAGTTGACCCACCCACCTTTTTGCATGGAGTTCCTTGATTTAAGTTATCTTGCATGGTAACAAATAACTTGCTCATGGTTATCATCTTTTTAAGAGGTGTTTTTGGGCAGAGGTTGAGATCACCAAGTTGAGATCACCGAGTTAAGAGTTTAATGATGAAAATTGAGAATGAACCATAATTATTACTATTTTTTAAACAACAAAAGAAATCTAAAAAAAATAAAAAAATCACTCTTTTTATAAATTTAAAAAGTATTTTTTTTTTTTTTTTTTTTTTATATTACATTTTATTTGTTATTAATAATTAGAAATGTTTTTTTGTTAAGTTTGGTAAGTTCTCTCTTTTTTCTATTCATTTATAGGCAAATTTACACCATATAGATTGGCTAGGTGGCCTCAACTTGCCCATTGGGAAACCAAGTCTGTTGGCCACCTATCCGCATTATATGCCATCAAAAACAGTAAAGTTTTAGTCTTTCTAGCCAAGCTATATATGTCTCTATTTCTGACTATACTCTAGATTTCTATCTATATATACTTGCAAGATGAAAAGTATATGCTATTTGCATAGAAAAAAAAATAAACATGGGTGATTATCTAGTCCTTCTGCTCATCCAAGGCTAATTCCATTGGCGTAGGGTCCTTGACATTTGATCCAGGCATCTCAAATAGTTCCAGGATACATGAAATATGTCTCTCAATTTTGTCTAGCCTAATATCTTGCTTATGGAGTTGAAATTGAATTTTTTGGAAGTCCTGTTTGTAGCTCAACATACCTTGAAGAGAAACATCCATGCCCACTGAGATATGTTCCATAACTTTTCCCGTCAGGCTTTTCATCAGCCAGTAGAGATACAAGGTTTTCTTGTATTATGTTATCCTGCCTTGAATGTTACCTGGGTCCAGGACAAGGGTCTTCCAGTTTTCCATGTCCTCCTCAATCTCGCTACTTTACTTAACTTCCTCTTCCCATTCCTCTAATATTTTTTGGATGCCTTCATCAGTACCCTTGCGATATGCCTCAGTAGCTTCGCAGATAATATGATCAACCGATTTTCTCTCCCTGCAGGGCTTGGACATGCTCGGGTCCTTTTCATTTCTGGGCACCTATCCCCGTCTTCTAGGTCCACAACCTTTCGAGGGTCGAGCCATGGTGAAGGTTCCCAAAACCTGTTCACAACAAAAATTTGTTAACCAACAACCATTTAACATAGTATGACATTTCTCCCATCCTTGAGTTGAGTTACTGGTGCAGTTCGCCTCAGCATGCTCCTCCCCTTGCCCTTGCTATCAGTACCTGGGCTGTCATGGTCAGAGATCCACTTCCCAAAAGGGGCCAACCTCCGTCCACCAACAGTGAGCCCTTGTCTCCACACCCATCTCCTCACAACCACGATCAGGTTGACTTCCTCTTGCCTAGGCCAAGCTAGTGAGCTTTGCCACTTCCCAACGGGAGGTCAAACATGAATTGCAGACCCATTCCCCTCTGCCCAAGATACCAGTGCAAAGCCTTTGGCAGTTTCATGCTCGGTTTCCCACCCAAGAGTCCCAGTTGTTCCCTCTCCATGAAAAGTTCTAGCTATACCCAACAATTGAAATGGCTTCGACAGTAGGGGCCTACTCCTAGACAACATATTAAATGACCCCTACTTCCCTCAGTATCCAACGCATAGCCTCTCCCTACATAACCACTTGTGTCATCCTTGCTTAGCCCTCAACCCTCAGAACCCAGGGACCCAAAGCAAAACAAAGCAAGGTCTAAACAAAAAGAGGCAAAGGCGAGACTCGGTTGAAGTAGGACATAGACACAGAACTAAGTCAGTGCAACCCAACGCCACTCACAATTCCTCCCGTAATTATGGACTTCCCGATTAACATTTCTAATTTCCCCCCTCTCCCACCAATAGAAGCCCAACCAAGTCATCATTGCAATGGAGGAGAAGAGCCAAAAAACATACCCGTGGGAATTTACAGGTCGTTTATGAGCTTGAGGCTGAGGATGACGTCACCCTCTCTTTCTCGTGCACCAACTCCTTCGTCCGCGATCAAACACACCAGCATTACCCATCTGTTCACCCTTAACTCCTATAAGACTTGCACCTCCACCTGCATTGCCACCTTGCCCACCACCCTTGCATGCAATCATGCCAAGGAACACCGCACCTAATGCCTCAAGTGTGTGGTACAAAACTCAAGGATACGCTTCATTAATCCCCACTTGTTGTTCCAACCAATAACTCGCATCCCAATCAAGATTAATAACTAAAAATATTAATAATTTTTATTTTAATATTTATTACTACTTTTATATAAATAATATTAGGAAATTGATCAATTTATTAAAATATAAAAAAAAAATTCTAATATTCACAAAATTAAATCTTATTTTTTTATAAAATTTAAAAAATAAAATATTAAAAAATTAATAATATTCATAACAATAAATCTTATATCTTATAAAATTTAAAATAAAAATATTAAACCTTACAATTTTTTTCTAATAATTAAATTAAATTTTGCAAAATTATTCGTTTAGAAAACAAAATAAATAAAATTATAATTATATTCCATATTCATAACCTGGATAGTAAAATTAATCATTAAATTAACCTTAAACTATATAATATAAGTTTGTAAAATTTGTTAGAGGAAATTCATGATGAATATGTCTTTTCAATATGTCACAACTTCCTAGGATGTAAATTTGATGTCTAAAATTTATTAGAGGAAGTTCATGATGAACATGTCTTTTCAATATGCCACACTTTGTTAGGGTATAAATTTGATGGGTACTTTTTCATGTAAATTTTTTATCATGAGTTTTATTTTTGCCCATCATTTGAAATTGGAATAGTATATATCATATACAATTTAAAAATTTGATGGGTACTTTTTCATGTAAATTTTTTATCATGAGTTTTATTTTTGCCCATCATTTGAAATTGGAATAGTATATATCATATACAATTTTATTATTTTTGTTATGAAGCGCAAATTTAGTTACTAGATATCATTTACAATAATATCATAAATTGAAAAATTCATATAAAATATTTGATGTGTCATAAATAATAAGGAATACAACACTATTAAAAAAATAAAAAACAAATATTTTCTTTTAATTATTTAAGATTTTTCTTTGTTTAACATCTTTCCAAATTTCATATACTCTATTTTTCAAATTTCTTATACCCTATCCTAGTTAACCATTGATAAATCAAACTCTTATCGCTAATGATAATTTTGTTCTTCTTACATCTTTGATTATGTTTTGTCTTGAGAATCCTCTCTTATGTCACGGTAGTAGTAGGTATAGTAAGTATTGTTTTCCATAACTTTCACATGTTTGGAAAATTTGCTATCATTTTAAAGCATACTTTCAGTCTTACACAATCATTAAAATTTTGTGAATAAACTTGACTTTAGAAATAAATAAATTCAAATTATGAGTAGAATCTTTTGGCGGTAGTTTATGAGACGCACATGACATATTCATTGTATAATCTCAACCTATGATATGAGAAAGAGAATGGTTATTTTGATTAATTAAATAGAAAATAAATAAATTAAAATGATAATTTATCTTTGGTTATTGAATAATCATATTTATCTTATTAGATTATTTACTATGATTTTAAAGCGTATCTTCAATCTTACGGAACCATTACAATTTTATGAATAAAAATAACTTTAGAAATAAATCAATTCAAAATAAAACTCACAAGTACAATTTATAGTGCTCTTCTTCAAACCTCTCCTCTCCTTTGGCTACAACTTTCCCATTGAACAACTTGGTAGCTTCATAGTCATGAACAATCTGCATACATTAAATAAAATTCACTAATATCAATTCAAATCTTGGAAAAATACAAAACTGCCAATGGTCAATTATTATTTTTATTTTTATTTTAAGAGTTAAAATGTTTATATAACATAATATAACAAAGCAATACAACATCTCATACATAATGGGTGCAATAATTAGCCATGCAAAATAACAAATTCTCCATTATTAATTATCCAAAAGTTCTTATTAAAACTACTTGTTATTTTATAGAAAAATACCTTTTGTCACTTTATGGATAAATGAAAATTATAGGTTAAAATTATTTATTATGTTAAAGTTTATTGGGGATTAACTTTCCAATTTTAGGAGTTGGAACTATTATTTATTGGAAACATAAACCAAAGTATAAGTATGTGTTTGGGGTAAATTTTAAATATACCCGTGAAATTGATGTTTTAAAAAATTAATTAAATAGCAGTAATGATGTGCACATTTTAAAAATACCAATAAATAACTATTAAAAAAGAGAAATATAAATAAATATCCATAAAATTTAACCACTACCCCTCACCCTTAATAATATAGGATGCAATTTACTTAGTCTCCTAACTTGATTTCTCTTCTAGAGCAACCATGATGACCATAATACTTTCATTCCATTTAATCTAACCCCTTTTTGTGTATGATAAATTCTATTGGTTTTAAGTGAAATTATTATCATCACTATTAATATTATAAGATATAACTTATTAAATTTTTATAATTTTAATTAGTGTAGTCTTTAAGTGCGATTTTTTGGAATATTTTCCAATCTAATTTGTCTAGAACCTGGCATGGATACATTGAAATCAAAATTTCAACAGGTGAACTCTTCACAATGGAAGATATAATTCATTAACTTTTTATAATTTTAATTAGATTGGCTTTTAAGTGCGACTTTTTGGAATGTTTTCCAATTTATTTTCCAATCTAATTTGTCTAGTATTTAGCATTGATACATTGAAATCAAAATTTTGACAGGTGAACTCTTCACAATCGAAGTGCCCTAGGGGTTTTTGAGGATGTTGAATCCATAAATGCAGTGAAAAAACCTGTTTAAACAACAAAAATCAAGACTTAGCCACAATTGTTTTTTGTCAAATTCTTGCCAGAAATTCGCCAGAAACTCCAAAAATTCGCCCCTAATGACTACTCCATTTTAATTTAGTTGATTAAAATTATTTTTTCAATATTTTTAGTTTAAAAAATAAAATGAGTAATATTAAAATTAAAATAATCATTCATAATTTATGTAATAAAAATGGGTGTTAGAGTAACCCAATACACACTTATATATAAACTTATTTATAAAGTTTGTTACAAAATAGGTCAAAGGTGAAAACCACTTCTTTTTATTAGATTATATCTATAATAATGTAAAATATAATTTTACTCTTTTTTTTTTTTTTGTTTTCTTGAGAAATTTGGTGTTCTAATTAATGATTCAAAAATTTACCTGCTTTTACATATGTCAGTGATCTCTAGTTTGTCACAAGGGGAACCAAACTAGAGATCTCAGCAAATCATAACTGCCAAGTCCAAAAATTGACTATGAATGTTTAGACCAAATAGACGCGGAGGAAAATTATACATGCTACCCCAGTAGAGGGGAAACTAATAACCAAAACCAAAACCATAATGCAACAATTTTGAGGCAATCATAAGAAAAACTAGATGATTCATGGTAGGGAGTCAGTGTCCCTTATATATTGAAATGAAAAAGAAAGCATATAACAAAATGGTGACCTTGACAGAGAACTTGAGCATCAGGAGGACAAGGAGGTGTCTAATTTGATGAGTTGGTTCGCTCCCTTGCACTGAGGAGGTGCTGACAAGCTTGACAACGAACCCATCACTAAGTGTGTTAAGTATCTCTCCACATCTAGTAAAAGCAACTTAAGTTCCCCTTTTTTCTTCAAGAGATTGTCCTGAAGAAGCAACAGTTCCCCAATTTGTTTAAGAGATTGTTATGAGCTTCTTTTCGATCAATAAGCTCTTATCCTAAAGGGAGTTTGATAGTACCAGTAAAGATCAATAGTGTTGAGATAGTTATTTTGTCCCCCCTTGGTATTAATAATGTCAAGAATCCATGGTGCTACTCTCCCTAGGACCTTTAAATCCAACATGTGTTAGTGTTCCTTGTGTATTTCCTCCCGTGAATCATGAATTTATTCTTGGACGATGACCAAAGTGTTCTCCTAGTAGTGGAGTGCTAAAGACTACCAAAAAGTGAGCCTAAGGGCCACCCATTGAGCCACGCCTATTACCTCCTCATCTAGAGTGCACTCTCTATCTTGTCATGGCGTTCAGGGAAGGAGGAGAACTAAGGGATCAAAAAAGACACAAATCCAAAGGACTTAGAAGTTAGTAGCTCCAGAGAATGGTCGAGTTCACCCATGAGAGCCTCGCTAGAGAAATTGAACCAATGGAGTTTTGGTTTGCACCTAATAGTGCTAGTGCGGCCAAGAGAAAATCCAGTGATAGATAAGCATGGCACGAGATCCCAGACTGACACACATTATTTAAAATTCATTGTAGGGTGAGAGAGGGATTTGTAAGGAGAAGACTTAGCTCCCTAAGCTCGGGATAGACCTAACAAACAATGATGCTCTAAACCAAAACCCAAAGGCTTGTTGATTTCACCTTGTTGCATGTGTGATGGCACTCATGTCGATGAGGTCGTTAATGCATGACCAGGGTTAACTTTCCAAGGGAGCAAGTTGCACCAACTATCTGGGTCTTCCACCCACATTAATTACCGAGACCTTAAGGTGACAAGGAACCCCAAATCATAATTTCATTAGTCATAACATTGGTACTTTCGTTGGATTAATGCTTAAACATAAAAAATTGCATTATTGAAAATAAATATTTGAAAAATAATGATTTAATATTAAATTTTAATAAATATAAATGATAGATATATTTTATTGAATTTTGTTGATTTAAAAAACAATAAATATCATAATAAATTTAATTGGGTTTACAGAACATAGGTCTATCTTACCTCTAAATCTACCAAGGCATTATGAGAGATGAAACCTCTTTATATATATATATATATATATATATATATTATATATATATATATATATATGTTATTAATTAAATTTATTAAGTTTTCATATGAAACATGATATAATAATTATTATTTGTAATTTTATTAATAAAACAAAATTACAATATAACTAGTTATCAAATGTAGAGAGGGGTCAAGTCTAGAATTAAGATGTATTAAAGTTGGTACTCTTGCATTCCATAATGGATCTCCTCATGCCTTTAAATAGGTTTCATCATATCAAATACCATGGGCAAAACCATAGGTCGTAAAAACTTAGTACCAATAATTTTGTTTTATTTATTTTTATTTGACTAAGTCAAAATATTTGTGTTTACATTACATCTCTTCCATACTTGCTGGGAGCACCTCTCAACCCAACAAGTTAAATTTTATAATTACAATATAAATCATAACTAATAATATATATTATTATATATTATTATATTTGACTGAGTCAAAATATTTGTGTTATCTTTTCTATATGGACTGCCCTGGAGAGTCCTCTCCACCCAACAAATTTAATTTTTTAATATTACATATTAAATCATAAATAATAATAATAATATTATTTTGTTATTTTTATTTATTTATAAAATTATACTGAGTCAAAATGTTGTGTTTAATTACATCTCTTCATACTAGTTGGGCTGGATGCTTCTCCACCCAACAAAATTAAAATTTTTAATCTTAACAATATAAATCATAAATAATAATATTTATTATTTTTGTTTTTTATTTATTTATTATTATAGCACTCGAAACACCTCTCCACTCAAAAAATTAAAATTTTTAATATTACCATATAAATCATAAAATAATAATAAATTTATTATTTTTGTTATTTATTTATTGACGACATAGATTTATTCTCAAAGAGAATATTCTCAACATATTCCTCTTAATGTTTATCAACAACCATAGTGTGTTACAGAGTTTGTTAGGTTGCATTGACTTTTAATAATTTAAAAAATTAGATTCATGCCATGGCTCCTTGCCTACCAATTTCCAATTTTCTAGGGATTTGAGATTATTCCAATTCTAATAAGTTCATATTCTAATTAGATGGGGAAATTAATATAAAAGGAAATTTTATGTAGCAAAATGACACATTTTTAATTAGATGGATAAATTAATATAAACAAATTTTATTTAGCAAAATGGTCCATTTTTAATTAGATGGGGAAATTAATATATAAGCAAATTTTATTTAGCAAAATGGTCCATTTTACAATAAGATGTGAAATTAGTTTGTTAGGTTGCACTGACTTTTAATAAATTTAAAAAATTATACATCCCACATTGCTCCCTACACATCAATTTCCAATTTTCTAAGGGTTGAGATTTTTCCAATAAATTCATATTCTAGTTAGATGGGGAAATTAATACATAAGCAAGTTTTATTTAGCAAAATGGTCCATTTTTAATTAGATGAAGAAATTAATATAAAGAAATTTTATTTAACAAAATGGTCCATTTTACAATAAAATGTTATCTATTAATTACTACATTGTAAAAGATTTTTCTCTACAAATGTTTTTTAAATTATTTTAAATTTAAATAAGTTTAATAAGTTAAAATATATATTTCTTTTTCCGACAAAAAAATTCTAATTTCAATAATTAAATTTCTTTTTATAAATTAATTTAGTATAATATATAATAATAAATTTAATATCTAACTCAATTATGAAAAATTATTATTAAAAAATAATTGGATAAAAATATTATTAAACATAGTAATCCTCCACATTATCATCATTTATTTATTTAATAAAAAAACAATAGACATCGAGTCATCAACTTAACATGTTTTATTTGTCTGAACTTGCGTTGGTTTCCCATAACAATCAAGTAAGCATCATGATGGGTGATGGCCATGGTCAAATAAGAGTGAGACCATAAACGTCATAATCATTATTATCACCTTTAATTGGACAATGGTCAAAGAAAAGTGAGACCATAAACATCATAATCCATTATTATCAACTTTAATTGGACTGAGAAACTTCATGTTTTTCTGATAACAGTAAACATCAAAAGGACCATAAACATCATCCTTATCCCTTTATTTTTCTTAAGAAACTTAGAAACTTCATGTTTTTCTGATAACAGTAAAACATCAAAAAGGCCATAAGCATCATCCTTATCCCTTTATTTGTCTTAAGAAACTTAGAAACTTCATGTTTTTTTTTAATAACAGCAAACATAAAAAAAGACGCCATAAACACAGCATTATCTTTTTATTTGGGAGTTGTATTATAAAAAAAAGATGCCATAAATACAGCATTATCTTTTTATTTGGGAGTTGTTTTTAGTGCGATTTTTTGGAACTTCCGGTGACGGAATCTGGTGGAAAAAATTGAGGTTAAATCTTGATTTGTGTTATTTAAAATGGTTTTTTAACTACATATTTGGATTCAACACCCTGAAAAACCCTAAGACGGTTAATTGTGTAGAAATTACTTATCAAACTTGGGATTTCAATAACTTACTGCCAGATTTTAGATAAATTTGACCAGAAAAAGCCAACAAAAAAACCTCCAAAAAAAATCGCTACTGCACCCTTTATTTGTCTTAAGAAACTTTACTAGTTTCCGGTAACCATCAACATCAGGTCACAAAAACATGACAAGGAATCATGGCCATGGTCAAAGAGCATAGAGACAAAATCTCAACAAAGGGATATGTGAGGATCTCACATCTCAACAAATGTGTGTGGTGGTAATAGGATATCTTCTGATATTTTTGAAACTTGTGCTGATTTTCTTAGATCCCTTCAATGTCATGTGAGCACCGGCCACATCACCTAACAGCCCGCGTTGAAACAGCCTATATAATCTCCGAATGCGCGTGATGGGGATCTCGTCCGCGTGATTTAACGGTGGGAAACGGTTACCATTGGCCCCAGCACGCGTTTTCTAGACCCTAAAAGGCAGGGACTTGGGCCATTCTCGTTTTAGGTGGATTAGTTAATTTGGGGACCCAGTCAGCCGATTTGATTGCAGCTGGCCTGCAACGGGACCTTATATTTTAAAAGCCCAGACCAATCCCACCCAAGAAGCATTTATAAGGGCAGTGTTATCCAATCTCGTTCTACATAATAACTCGACTTCTCTGTATTTTTGAACATCAGGGCCTTCAGTTGCAGCAATCAGCTCTGATCTGATCAAATTGTTGTGCGTGTTTTTGGGGATTTGAACATTGAAGCTCTCTGCGGGGATTGATTGATCATCTCAGCACAATGGCAGAATTGAACACAATGATTACAGTGGTACTCATATTGGGTCTTATGGGTGGAAGCTGTTGGGCACAGGGTCCCTCAGGTTCCCCAACCAAGGCCCCTGCTCCAACACCCAAGGCTCCGGCTGCAACACATAAGGCTCCCGCTCCAGCACCGAAGGCATCAACTAAAGCCCCTGCTCCAAGTCCCTCGTCTGGATCCCTAGCTCCTGCCCCTTCAGCTTCTCCAAAGGCTGCTCCAACCCCTAGCCCAACAGCTGCTCCTTCTGCTTCTACTCCTGCTCCCACTGCTGCTACTCCTCCTCCTGCCTCCACTCCCACTGCCACCCCCCCTACGGCATCCTCAAGTCCCCCAAGCCCACCACCCTCTACCTCTGGTCCCCCCCCATCATCATCCTCTCCCCCTGTCGTTCCTCCTTCCAGTAATACTCCCTCTGGAGGAAACATTGTCAAGTTGGAGAAGATGGTCATCTTTGGAGCTGCTCTGGCCACCTTCCTTCTGTAGGTCTTAATGTCATTTTCTTCTGGTAGTTGAGAGTCTCTTCTCTCTCATTGTTTGATTAGCATGATTCAAATTCTTTTCTCTGGAGACTGCTCCACCCTTGTGTGGAAGGCCTGGGAGATTTACTGAACAGTTTGTTTTGTTGTTATAACTGATATTAGAATAAAATTTTATGCATATTTACTGATGTATATGAATCTAATGTGCTCATTGTTTATCAAAGTGTGATGAAGATGAATCTGAATGTTTATGGTCTTTAATGTTTCCTGAATGTAGATATGCTAGTGTTTTGTAGTTCACATCTTATATGCTTATTTTGGGTGTATGGGATAGATATATGCTTCACATCACTGGGCTATTGTGGGCACTGTGGATTTTTTTTGATAGAGATGAAATTTGTGATCAGTATTGCCCTGAGAGGTATTAAATTTTTGTAAATTATGGAACCCATATAAGTTTGGGTAATTCTGGGGACTGTGGATTTATCATTATAAATGAAATTTCATCATATTGGAGCATTGAGGGCACTGTGGATTTATCAATGACAGATGTATATGAATCTAATGTGCTCATTGTTTATCAAAGTGTGATGAAGATGAATCTGAATGTTTATGGTCGTTAATGTTTCCTAGATGTAGATATGCTAGTGTTTTGTAGCTCACCTCTTATATGCTTATTTTGGGTGTATGGGATAGATATATGCTTCACATCACTGGGCTATTGTGCGCACTGTGGATTTTTTTTGATAGAGATGAAATTTGTGATCAGTATTGTCCTGAGAGGTATTAAATTTTTGTAAATTATGGAACCCATATAAGTTTGGGTAATTCTGGGGACTGTGGATTTATCATTGTATATGAAATTTCATCATATTGGAGCATTGAGGGCACTGTGGATTTATCAATGACAGATGTATATGAATCTAATGTGCTCATTGTTTATCAAAGTGTGATGAAGATGAATCTGAATGTTTATGGTCTTTAATGTTTCCTAAATGTAGATATGCTAGTGTTTTGTAGCTCACATCTTACATGCTTATTTTGGGTGTTATAAGTATGTAAATGATGGGATAGATATATGCTTCACATCACTGGGCTATTGTGGGCACTGGATTTTTTTTTGATAGAGATGAAATTTGTGATCAGTATTGCCCTGAGAGGTATTAAATTTTTGTAAATTATGGAACCCATATAAATTTGGGTAATTATGGAGACTGGATTTATCATTGTATATGAAATTTCATCATATTGGGGCATTGAGGGCACTGTGGATTTATCAATGGAAATGAAATGTCAAAATAATGGGGTATTGTGGGCACCAGTGGATTTATCAGTGTACAGAAATTTGTGATCATTGTAGCGCTGAGAAGTATTAAATCTCTGCAAAATCTGGAATGGATATACAGTTCAGCGTTTTGGGGTATGTGGGTATTGAGGATCTTTCAATGTAGATCACATTTGTGATGGTGCAGGGTCTCAGAGGTATCAAAACTCTGTAGATTATGGATTGATCAGTCCCTGATTTGGTATTGAGATATCTTAATGTCCATCGATAAAAGTAAGAAAAGCATAGATTCTTCTATTGGGCTGTGGTTCACTGAATTGATGCAAGTTTGTTGTCATTATCCGAGTTTTATTCTCAGTGCTTTCTGTATGATTCTATTACATATACATATGAGTTACTGAAGCTAGATATACAGTTTTATTTCGGCGTATTCCGTATGGCTCTGCTAGATTTAATACGTAAGAATCACTGAACCATTCAGCATGGTTCTAATACAAAAACGCCAAGAATCACTGAAGCTACATGTACCAGGAAATTGATCTCCCTCTGATTAAATAAAGAGATTCAAAATTTTCTATTAAAAAAACAGCCAAACAGATTAATAATAAAACATATATCTATACGATTTAGGAAACATTAATAATCAGGTTTCATTTAAAAAAAATTATAATATATATATATATATATATAAATTCCCTCTTTGTTAAGTATTTTGTTAATTGGGAGGTTATGTGTCAAATTCCTTGGACACTTTTAGGGTTAGGTTTGACTTTTTAGGCCGGCAAGTAGATCTTTTCAAATGGATCTGTCCAGATTATTGCAGTGGATATATATATATAGAGAGAGAGAGAGGGGTGTAGATGTTGCTTTAAGTTGGGCAACCAATAAAACTTTTTATATTTTATTTTCTTCTTAAGCCTCATCACCAACTCCAGCCTCTGGAGTTTTGGTGTTTGGAATGGATTTGCAGTAATCCCACAGGATTCATGTTCTGTATATTTTGTAGTTAATTTTGTTTGAAATTTGATAGGGAGTTGTTACTATCATAATTTGAAATCTGATGGAGATTTATTTGATAGAGATTGGCTAGAATTAAAACTTTGAGTCGTGTAGCTTGCACAATTCTTACTCTGATTCTTCCATATTCTGGTTTTTTTCAGAGTATATTTTGCAGTTAATTTTGAAATTTGGTAAGATTTATTAGCATAAGTTTGAATTTTGACAGGTTTTATTTCGATAGAGATTTGTTATAATTATAAGTTTTGAGTTATGTAACTTGTACAATTCATAATCTGATTCTTCTATATTCTAGTTTTTCCTGAATATATTTTACATTTAATTTTACTTAAAATTTGATAAAATTTATTAACATCATAACTTTAAAATTTACAAAAATTATTTTGATAAAAATTTGTTAAATTTATAAGTTTGAAATACATAACTGGTATGATCCAATATATATATATATATAAAGTTAAACTGAAAACTTTATACCATCAAACACATTTAAAAAAACAAAATATCATAGGGGAGGGTCGCCATTACTTGTGCGGCTTCCCTGCCATGTTGGAAAACCATGTGACAAAGCGCATGGAGCCGGTACGATACCTGTCCACCGTAGAGCTCCACGTGTTGGGCATCATGTCATCACATAAAACTTTGTGTCCGCGCCATTTCCTCCGTTTGTTTGGGGTCATTGCTGCGATGTTCCATTTTCCCTTTGTCTTTCTGCTCGGGGCCGGTTGTTGGGCGAAGCCCCCCGTCGAAGATGGCGCGGGACGGCCCTAGAACCTGCGCACGTCGTCTGTTATGAATGTGTTGTTGCAAGCGTTTGTTCGAGGTTTAGGGTTTGTGGACCTGCGCGCTTCGTCTGATATGCAGGTGCTGGTGCGAATGTTTGTTCATGGTTTAGTGTTTGTTGTTGGAACATCGCTTTTGCTTTTCTAGTGGTTTTCTACCTAGATTTCTTGGTTGTTCTGGACTGCCGGTTGTTTAGGGTTTCTCTGGTGGTGGTCTTATTCGCAGTTTTTGTTGTTTGGGGAGGAGCCTGTTGCAGTTTTACTGAGCTCGAGGTAATTGTTTAAATTGTTTTGTACAGGTTTATTTGTTGGTTTTCTGTTGTCTAGTGGCTTTTTCTTCTCGTTGCAGGTGTGGAAAAGGTCGTCGCAGGTGTGGAGGTGGTTTGGCGAGCTCCGGGGAAGGTCGGCCACTATCACCGGTAGGATTTTAATCCTACGAGCAATTTCTTTGTGTTTTTCAACACAAACAACTCTATTTGGATATTTTGTAAACTTTCTATGGCAAGGTTTAAGGCTTTGTGGATAAGGGTTTAGGGTTTTGTGTGGATATTTTGATGTTGTTTGTGGCTTTCAGTGATGGTATTTGTGAATTTGTGAATTTTCGCTGTTTTCGTAGTCTATTTTGTTATGGCAGGACCTATTCGCATAGGCCTAGAGGAACAGAGTATTCCATTCATCTCTGTTATAGCCCGAACCTACTCATTCCCATCCCCAAATGTTACAAACCCATATCCTTTTGAATGGCTTGTAATGTTATTAGTAATAACCTTTGCCCCTTTTACAGATTGGTATACAGCGCTGAAGGTCTCTTGTAGCAACTCGTCTATGTCAACAGATGCCAAATCTCCCACTAATATAGTAAAATCTTCCGAATGCTTTTCTGTACCGCTATTCGTTGCCCAATTTAACCTGTAAAATTGTTCAGCCCTAGGCATCTGTATGCCATTGTAATTTTGGAGAGCCATCTGGGCCACTACCTAACTTGCAAACT
Source organism: Pinus taeda (assembly GCA_000404065.3). NCBI lineage: Eukaryota > Viridiplantae > Streptophyta > Pinopsida > Pinales > Pinaceae > Pinus > Pinus taeda. The sequence continues at coordinate 3,942 of APFE031420444.1, read as the reverse complement.
CCAAGAAGCCATAACCCTCTGATTGCCCAATTTGCTTATTGCGAATAATCTTAATGGAATGAAGGTCCTAGGCAGAAGCTAAACATTGGCGCAGATAATTCTCATCCATCCAATGCTGCAAACTGCCGAACCAGAGGGTCCTGATCTCCCCGGCGAAGCTCTCTTGTTGCGGGGATTGCCGCACCATAACCTAAGGTCGAGGTTGGGGTTGGGGTTGGGGCTGGGGTGGCTAGGGCCAAAACCCAAATACAGTGACGCGCGCTCCAGTAACTCAGTGGCAGCGCGATGGGTATGGTAAAATTGTATTAAGGCTGGGGAAATTTTGAACTAGAACCTGCCCCGAGCAGAAAGACAAAGGGAAAATGGAACATCGCAGCAATGACCCCAAACAAACGGAGGAAACCCTCTTGATATGTATTATCATCCAATATAAGATATTAATATTTGGTAGTCCATCGTAATGCCAAAATTGGTTGAAAATTTGAGTTCATTATGGAAGAGGAAGAGATAATAATTGTTACATGTATCCATATTTGACTTTGAAGATTGAATTTCCCCATCCCCTTTAAGCCTTAGATTGAATATCCTAAGGAGTGCATCCACCTAGGATTAAGAATAATTTTGAAAGGGGAGGCAGTTGACTGACTTGGACATTATTTAGACTGGCAAGCATAGTTTTTTGTTCTTATTTGTTGATGCTTGTTTGGCCTGTTGAAACTGCAAGTTAAGCCTTGCATGTATGTTATGCTGATAGACATGATTATTTTTTCAAAATTTATGATTCATTAGAAGCTAGAAATTTCTGCTTAGTTCTGTGAGAAAGAAGCTTATGATGGATGTTGTCTCATAGTTGTCTTAAATGGGACGAGATGGGAAAATTAAACTAGAAATACCAATATTTATTTTACATTTTCAATACTCATTCTTGTACTGTAAGCACAGATGTTCATGGAAAGGGATCTTCAGGACGATGATAAATTATTTTGGCTTGGCACCATTCAGTTCTTTCACAGATGGGTGAAATTTCATTTGCCCCACCCATGAATGGTTGCGGTTGTGTTTGCTTGCGAATGAAGGATATCCATAGTCCTTTTCTGTTGATGTTTGACTTGCATTAGAGTACTTTGGTAATTGAGTACGAGCTTCCACAGGTGTGGTTGCTCATTGTCAAGGCCTCATTGACCAATTTTATAAAATTTTACTTAGAAAACACTCAATTGTTATTAGTACATTATTTGTTATTTTTAGTTAAGTTTTCTCTAGTCTAGTGCTATGTACCTTCATAAGTATATGGGAATGGAGTGTCAAATCTGTTATTTTATTGTAAGAATGAGATGTTGGAACTATCTTTCTAATGGCTTGTTATGTGTTACATTTAATAAGGTTGTGTCCATGTAACAACAGTTGCGAGTTATGCTTGCTGAGTCATGAATCAACTCTAACTCAGATCAACATCAAAGCAATTTTCTTTTTTTGAAGGAATGCTGCAGATATAGTTGGTCATTGTCAAGGCCTCATTGACCACCTTTATAAGATTTTATTTGGAAAATGGTCATATTTGTTATTGGTACATTATTCGTTATTTTGAGTAAAGTTTGCTCTTTTCTAGTGATGTATATCTTTAGAAGTATATGGGAATGGTGTATTGAATTTGTTATTTTATTGTTATGGCCTGTTATGTGTTGCATTTCATAAGGTTGTGTCCATGACTCCATCTAATAGGAATTGTGAGTGAATCATGAATCAACTCTGATTCAGATCAACATCAAAGCAATTTTCTTTTTTGGAGTGAATGTTGCATATGCAATGTTTTCAAAATTGACCAACAACTTATTTTCCAGTGCTCTATTCCTGCTCTAATTCAAACCTCGATTATTAACATGGAAATTCCCTGTCTCAACACTTTAAGCCTTAGATTGAATATCCTAAGGAGTGCATCCGCCTAGGATTAAGAATAATTTAGAAACTCTAGGCCACAGTGACTAGGGGGGATCCCTTAAAAACCATCCTTTCCATCAACCTAACTAATTTTACCACGAGGAAATAACGAAAAAATAATTTATATTGTTATCACCCATTTATAACTTAAGAAGAATCAATTCAATATTAGTAATTAATGGTTTGTTCCCCGTGACATTATCATTCCAAATCTAGATATCTTTGTTGTTCCCTGGAATCCATGCCCTTGGGGTGAGTTACATGTGTACCATCTCTTAGAAACTTCCAGATATGGGAAGCTCTTTAATTTTCCTCCATATTGGTAATATGTCTTTTGTTGCTCTCCTTGAAATATTTTTTCAATGGTAGCCACCACAATTGAAATTTTTGTGCGCTGTTTATTTTTGGGGATGAGAAGATGATTAAATGATGCCAGTTTTACTCAATTGTTGTAGTTTGTAGCCACCTCAATTGGAGTGAATACTGCATATGCAACGCTGTCAAAATTGACCAACAACTTATTTTCTAGTGCTCTATTCCTGCTCTGATTCAAACCTCGATTATTAACATGGAAATTCCCTGTCTCAACACTTTAAGCCTTAGATTGAATATCTTAAGGAGTGGATCCACCTAGGATTAAGAATAATTTAGAAACTCTAGGCCACAGTGGCTAGGGGGGATCCCTTAAAAACCATCCTTTCCATCAACCTAACTAATTTGACCACGAGGAAATAACGAAAAAATAATTTATATTGTTATCACCCATTTATAACTTAAGACGAATCAATTCAATATTAGTAATTAATGGTTTGTTCCCCATGACATTATCATTCCAAATCTAGATATCTTTGTTGTTTCCTGGAATCCATGCCCTTAGGGTGAGTTACATGTGTACCATCTCTTAGAAACTTTCAGATATGGGAACCTCTTTAATTTTCCTCCATATTGGTAATATGCCTTTTGTTGCTCTCCTTGAAATATTTTTTCAATGGTAGCCACTGCAATTGAAATTTTTGTGTCCTGTTTATTTTTGGAGATGAGAAGATGATTAAATGATCCCAGTTTTACTCAACTGTTGCAGTTTGTAGCCACCTCAATTGAAATTTTTATGTCCTATTTTTTGTGGGGTTGAGAAGAGATTTGGGCTTAGGTATGGTTATTGGTCAGAAATGCATAGGAGGATGATTAAACTTCATTTTCTTAAGGATTTAGGTTATTGTCATATTTACAACAATTATATTGAGATGGGGTGTTGTTATTTTAGTGTTCTATGTTTGGAGATGAAACTAGGATTTTGAATATCTGAATTTAAATTTGAAGGGTTTTTCCTACTCTACTTAATAATGAGTGCTCTCAAAAACTTATTGTTGGAAATAATACTGAGAGGGGGGAGGGGCGGGGTGAATCAGTGTTATCACATCAATAAAACTTTTTCATTTCCATATTCATATTCATATATGCTACTTCCACAACTTCTTAGATTCAGTTAGTTGATCTTTAATGAGTGCATTAGAACATTATCAACCATATTATCAGTTAATAGATGCAGTAACATAGAATAGATCATCACACATAAGGCACACACATGAACACCATGATATAAGGTGGAAACCCAATGCGGGAGAAAACCACCTGCTGCAAGTCATCTCAATCTTCTTCTTAATAAGAAAATCTTTTTACAATATTTGTACTGGTGTAGTCTTATACCAGTACGAGAGCTACAACCCCCTTTGCTCTTGTACTAGCTGATCCATTTACTAGTACGGAGGCTGCTACCTACTACAATGCTCCAAAGATTTCCCTTCGCTTTTGTACTAGCTTAAGTACTAGTACATAGGCGCCGGCCTACAATCTTCTTTCTCCAGGTACCACGTTTCATCAATTTTCATACTGGATACACTGAAGCACAACACATAATCTGAAAGGCAACGTTTCATCCAATTTTCATACTGGATCCATAAACATCAAATGATCATCAAGTACCAGTAAGTCACCCAGATAACC
>APFE031420434.1:13527-26275 GCA_000404065.3 Pinus taeda | reverse complement strand
CATTTTTTGTTTTATTTTTATGATCATAAGTTTCTAGACGATAGCTACTTGGAAAATAAATGAAAAATAAACTGCAGCCACTTGAATGTTTAGATTTTTGAGATTAAGATTCGGTTTGGCAATTGGAGTGAATTTCTTAAAAGCCTGATAATTAATAATTTGGCTGCATGACTAAAAAATGAAAAATGTTAGTAAAAACTTACTACGGGTTAATATTTAAAATGAATGCATTATTGAACTAATTTATTTACAAAATGTAATATTGTACATTTTATACATTTTTAACCCAGGCTAGATAAATAATAAGACTTCAAAGGAGTGCCATTTTCAAACCAGTTGACCAAATGAGGCGAAACAAGCGTCAATGAGAAGCTTGTAAAAAATCAATTCTAAGAAAACAATCAAAACAAGAATCCAAAGAAAACTAAAAATTAACAAAAGTGTAGGGCAATCAACTAAAATAAAAATCTAAAAGGGTGCTTAGCCAAAATTTTTATAGAAAGGGTCCCCATTATTTGAGTTGAGCAAGTCAAAAATGGGGGGTTGTGTTTTTACCACAACAGGTTCTTCTAAATCTTGATGCCTTTCTGGCCTTTCAGTACATTCTGTAGAACTCAATTATACTTCCCTTGAGGCTTCCTAATTTACTTCATCCAAGGAATCTACAAAGACTTACTTATACCTCCAATATGCCACTTTCTCATTGAAGATGACATCTCGACTAACCTCAATACGATGCTGCTCTGGAATGTAAATTCTGTAGGCTTTTGAAGATTCACTATATCCAACAAATATGCCCTTGTTTATTGAAGGTTCCAACTTGTTCCTATTATCCTTAGGAACATGGATATGTACAAGACGACCAAATATTCTCATATGTTCAACCTTTGGCGTCCTGTTAGAGAAGGCTTTTGAAGGAGTCATTCCTTCCACAGCTCTACGAGGACTTCAATTTTGAATGTACATAATTATTCATGATGCTTCACCCCATAATAGCAATGGTAAGTCCAAATCATGCATCATTTCCTTGAAAAATTCTTCAATGGATATGTTCTTTTGTTCAACTACACCATTTTGTTTTGGATTATAAGGGACAATTAATTCCCTCTTAATCCCCACCTACATGCAGAAAGCAACAAGCTCTTTTGAGGTGTATTTTATTCCATTGTCAGATATCAATATTTTGATCCTCTTACCAGTCAAGTTTTCCACTTCAACTTTTAATTCCCAGAACTTTTTGAATACTTCATCTTTCATCTCCAAGAGATATATCCACTTCTTATTGGAGGAGTCATAAATAAACTTCACATAGTAAAAAAAACCACTAAGCAGTTTTATGGGCATTGGAGCACATACATCATAATGAACCAAGTCCAAAGATTCATTAGATATGTTGTCACTATTTGGAAATGGTTTCTTGATGTTCTTCCCAGGATCACAACCTTTTCATACACCATCATTCTTTACATATAGTTTAGGAACTCCTGACACTATTTCACTTAATTCAGGCAATGCTCTGAAATGAAGATGTCCATACCTTCTATGCCATAACTCACTTGGATTTATTTCTTCTTCTACTAATTCTTGTTCTGTATGACTCACAAGTCTATAAAATCTATCATCATTAATCCCAATAACCATAACATCATCTATTCTAGAGCCCTTTGACCAAACATGTACTTTTCCATCTGCAAAAGAAACTGTATCTCTCTTATCTTCTAATCAAGAAATAGAGACAAGATTATTTTTCAAACTTGATACATAAAGGACATTGATGAGATGAATGTTATTACTAGATTCCAAGTCTGCGTATGCCTTCCCAATTCCTTTGAATACATAGCTATTGTTGTCTCCCAATTGAAACCTATGAGGCAACTTCTTTTCCATCATGCATGAAATATTCGTATGCTCTTTGGTCATGCATATCGATGCTCCACTCTCTACCAGCCACATGTCATCATCATCTGCAAAGGAACCTGTCAAAGCAAGAAGTAGAAGAAATATTTGTCACCCTTGGATCTCTTTGGTTTTTCATCTTCTTAAAATTCCATCGCGGAAGCATGTTGCTTCCCTTTTCTTTTCTCATTAGTCATACTAGGACAATCTCTCTTGAAATGTCTATATTATTAACAACCATAACATTGTAGCTTAGATGGGGATTTCTTCTTCTTAGAGGAAGAAGACCCTTTTCCTGACTTCTTGTGTTGAGGTCCAAACTTCCTATTTCCCTTGTTCTTGAAGTGGGTTGCAAGGGCTTGAAATTATTCATCTTGACAATATATAGACATGAATACTTCTTCTTATTGAGCACACGATGTCTATAATTGTTCAAATGAAGGAGCTTATTTCCAACTGCTTATGCTTACTGCAACTTCATCCCATGATCTAGGGAGACCATCGCGTGCTGTAGCCACAAGTTCTTGATCAACGATGGTTTCTCCAACAACTGAAATGTGATCTTTGATTTGTGAAATCATTACAAAGTATGAAGCCATAGTGCTGTCATTAGTCATATTTGTATTTCAAAGCTCATCCTTCAAACTTATGGACTAACTAACATTATTAATAGTGTGGATATTTATTACGGCATCATACATCTTCTTGGAGGTATCATGTTTTGAAATATAGGGAATGCCATGATATCTAATGGAGTCCACCATCAGACTCATGGCAATAATATCATCCTCCTTGAACTTCTCTTTTCCATCTACATCGTTCAGTTCTATAGTCTTTCTTGTCATAATATTGGATACTTTGTTCTTGGCAAGAATAAGGTCTATCTTGACTTTCCAAGCTTTGAAGTTTGATGCTCCCTCTAGCTTGTTTTTAGATTTCATGGAGGAATACATAGGAGCCAATATATAAGAAGCCTTTAGTAAGATGCTCTCTCTAGGGTTCCTACAAAAGTGATCTTAATATACCTTTTTTTGTCACCAAAGATTTGATTCCATGTTGATTTTCTAGGGTTAGCACAATATTTGTGAAATTATTATAACTACTTTTGATGTAGATCTTATTTTATCTTATTTCATTATATCATTCAAAAATTATACTTTAGAAATTAAATAGTAAAACAATAGAGGTCATAATGCACAAAACATAGACAAGATTTACCCAGGGAAAACCCACTACGGGGAAAAACCAAACAACCTTTCAATAGATAAATTATTCCTATTCATAAGAGACACACAAAGACCTATGGTAAAAGTTTGTCTTCTCCTCTAAGTCAAGTCACCCAAACTGATGTTGCACTTAGTTCTGCCTTCTTGATCCATAAATTTTGGCCTCCTAGCAACTGTCTAGTAGCCCATAATTTCGGCCCGTAAAAACTACCCAATAACTCATAAAATTTTGACCCCCCTCTAGTAAAATATACATAAACAATGTGAATCATAGAGAGAGACTTCTATTGACGCATGCAAGTTGATGAGAGAGGAGAGAGATAAACTTGAACTTCTTTCTTTGAACCTCTTCATCCTTCTTGACCTCCTTTGCTTGCCTAAAAGCTATATTGAGAGAGGAATGTGAATCTGCTAAATGAGGAACTCGAGCTATATTTATAATGTAGTCTATCTAGGGTGAATATATTTGTCTCTTGGCCAGGGCCGACTTGAATTGGAGGGAAGGTGACTTGTCATTTTTTGGGGCCAAAAATTACATTTCAAAAATTCAAATTTACATCTTTAAAAAGCTGCAATTGGACTCTGACTCAAGATAAATTTTCTTTGACTCAAGAATTTATAAATATGCTTTACAATGATAAAATAATTACATCAAGTGAACAAAAGTACATTATAAATACCGACCATAGTTACAAATTCAACAACAAGGACACTCCATTCACATGTTTGATCGCAAAGTTGAGGCGAGAAAAGCATCAAACAACTCACTTTTCATGACCAAAATAGACGAAGAAAGTCTCTTGAAGCTACAAGGAACCTCTGCTCATGCACATAACTTTGCATACATTTCTTTGTATGATGAAGGTACAATCCCATCTAATCTCTTGTGGCATGCTAGGTATGGACATCTGAACTAAGATAGTCTTTGTTTATTGAAGAGAAATAGTGTTACTGGTTTGTCAACCATTCCTAGATAACTAAAGCTATGTGATGCTCGTATATTAGGAAAACATAGCAAACAACAATTTGATGATTCACTTTCCAAAGCACATAGAAAGATTGGAATGGTTCATTATGACTTATGTGGCCCTATTCTTATTCCCTCTACAAATGGAAGTAAATGCACAATGACTTTTATTTATGACTATACCAGAATGTGTTGGGTATATCTATTAAAGAACAAATCTAAAGCTTTTGAAACTTTAGAAAATTGTCATGCATAGATTGAAAAAAATATACAATATCATATTGGCTTTATTTGCACTAGTAATGGAAAAGAATATACTTTAAATGGACTTGAAAATTATCTTCGCCAACATGGGATTCAACATCAAACAATTGTTCCTTATAATCCCCAACAAAATGGTGTAGCTGGAAGAACGAACAAGACAATCTTAATATGGTACGCTCGATGATGTGTTTCCAAAATGTTAAGTTGATGTTCTAGGATGAGGAAGTTATAAATTCACTTTATATTAAAAACATATGTCTATCTCATGCTCTAAAAAACAAGACTCCTTATGAAATGTGATATGGCCACATTCCTTTAATGAGGCATTTAAGGGTTTTTGGTTCCACTTGTTATGCCTTGATTCCTAAGGAACAAAGAAACAAACTTGGTGCAAGGAATCGAAAGTGTATCTTCTTGGGGTACTCAGATACCTCCAAAGCATATCATCTCTATGATGAAGTAAATAAGAAGTTTATACTATCTAGAGATGTGATGTTTATTGAATCTTCCAAGAATGTAAATATTGCTAAGATACAACTTGATTTCTTGGAAAAAGTTAGGGATGCAAAATATTTTCAAAATTCGATAACGAGATTAAACATCTTGAAGGGGGGATCCCTATCCTGGATCAGTATGTGGAATCTACTTCGGAAGCACTCTCCCTCCCTCATGAAGCTCCAACTACCGATCAAGAAGACACTTTGAGTGCTATGATTGAGAGAATTTGAGGGCTAAATCTCAATTCAACCCCATATAAATCAACAAAACAACATAGGCCATCTCAGAAAGGTCCTTCGAAATGGCTCACTAAGACACCTAAAAGTGTTCATCTCGATGAGGTTGGAAAGACAAGAACGAGAAGTTCTACTAGATAGAATGGAGGTGATGTAGATGATTTAATTCAACTACTGATATGGATGTTTCATATGATTGTGAATTAAATTTTCCTACATATTTCGAACCAACTTCCTTTAAAGAAGCTAATTCTCATGATGAATGGAAGGAAGCAATATAGAAAGAGTGTGATGCTCTGATAAAGAATGGAACTTGGAAGATGGTGGACCTTCATTTGGAACCAAATTAATTGACAACAAGTGGGTCTTCAAGAACAAGTATAAATTAGATGGCTCACTTGAAAAGCAAAAAGCAAGGCTCGTGGCGAAAGGATTTGCACATAAATAAGGGGTTGATTATGAGGACTCTCTTTTCCTTGGCAGCTCAGAATGGATGGAAATTCCATCAAATGGATGTAAAAACCACTCTCTTGAATGGAGATTTGAAAGAAAATGTTTTTGTCTCAACCAAGAGGATTTGTGGTGAAGGGAGAAGATCATAAAATATGAAAGCTTATCACTTCTTTGTATCGCCTTAAACAAACACTGCGAGCTTGGTATGAGAAATTGATTGAGCATCTACTGAAACTAAATTTCAAACAATATGATCTTGATGATGCAACTTTATTTGTTAAGAAAATTGGCAAAATAGTTGTCTATTTTATGGTGTATGTAGATGCATTATTGATGATAGAGAACAAAGAAAATTACATTTCATCCATGAAGAAATAATTGACGAAAGGATTTGAGGTGAGAAATTTGGGATATGTTCATTATTATCCGGGTGTTGATGTAACCTAACATCAAAAGTTTATAATCCTCTCTCAAAAGAAGCACATTGGAGATTTAATTTTTTTTTTGCATGGCTGAATGCAATCCTTTGATCACTCCAATGGAACAAAATTAAAATTTACATCCAAAGAAGGAAATGAATTTGAGGATGCAATTAAGTACATAAAACTCGTAGGAAGTCTCAATTACTTAACTACTACTAGATCAGACATTTCATTTATTGTTTGAATCCTCTCTAGGTTTACGCAAAAGCCTTGTGAGGGTCATTGGTTTGCTACACAAAAAAGTTCTAAGGTACTTGAAGGGAACTAAAGGCTTTGGACTCACATATACACAGGTTGATGACTTCAGTTTGATTAGATACTCTGATTCAGATTTTTTTGGAGATAAAGAAAATGTAGTATCTACTTCAGGTATGTTATGAGTCTTGGATTGAGAGCTATCTCCTAGAGGTCATGCAAACAATAAACTCCAACAAATTCCACAATAGAGTAAGAATATGTGGCAGCTATAGAAGCAACGAAGGAGATTGTGTGGCTCAGGAAAATTCTTGAAGATTTGTAGGAGAAACAAGCACATTCTACTCCTCTTTTGATTGAAAATACTTTTTCAATAAAATTTTGCAAGAATCCAAAGTTCCATGATCGAACCAAGCATATCAATACAAAGTATAATTTTATTCGACATCATGTTGAGGCCAAGTTATTCACCTATGCCATTATTCTATAAATGAGTAGATTTCGGACATCTTCACCAAAGCGATTGGAAGAGAAAAGTTTGAAAGATTCATAATTATGTTTGGAATTACAAACCTCCCTTCAGATTAAGGGGGGGGGGGGGGATGTTGACAACTAATCTGATTGGGAAAATATTGTAAATACAAAAACGAGAAGATGAAGAGACATTAGAATATGAATTGCAAGGGTCTCTCTCTCGAATGTATATATTAATGAATCTTCATAATAAAAAAAATCATTAATTTACGAAGTTACCAATACCTAGCCTGTTAATATGATCCCCTTTAAGGACTGGAATTTCTACCTTAAAAATATTTTTGAATCCCCTGACTCTATGGAAACCATTTCAAATGTTAATATTGAAAATTAATAATTGTATTGAAGTTTATAACAACCCACGTGGAAATTCCATGTAATAAAAGTTAATAAAGGAAAAATAATATCCACGGTTGATGGGACACTTATTCTAAGCTGAATGTTGGGCAAAACATCCTAGTGGGTGTTCATTTGGTTTATTATGGCTAAGGAAATTGGTAAAGGCAAAGGCTTTGAAAAGGCAAAATGGCATTTTTGGCACATTTATTTATGAAAATAATGGAAATTGGGAGAAAAGGAAGGTGAAATGTAACAAGTTGCATGTGAGGAGGAAACTGACGGAAAATAATGGAAAATTAAGAAAATAGAGGTGTAATTGATAAAAAGGCTTCTGAGGATCAATGTGTAACCTTTTTTTTTTCAGTTCATTTTTGGAGCTCTCTCATTATTCTCTCTCTCTCTCTCTCTCACTGTTGGAAACTTAGAGTTTTCTTGGAGAATTTTGGCATTGGATCAACAAAGGAAAATAAGGCAAGAGGAAGGAAGGAGCAAGTAAGGAAGAGCAGGATCAAGAAGCTACAACAATATTCTGTGTAGGTATTGATTTGCATGTTTATTTTCCTTGCTAGATTTGGCATGCATGGTATTGCATGTGGTTCTTTTTCTGTCTGTAATGGCATGGGTTTTGCTAGGTTTGACAATGTTTTTAGCCTAGCCTTACCATTTCCAGATAGCCATGGTGTGATGGGGTCCTCATGTTTTGGTTGAGATGGATTGCTGGATGGATTCGAAGTTGAGTGAGGTGGATCTCTGAATGATAGAGCACATGTACTAGTGGTCACTAAACCAAACTGTGGATCATGGTAAAACCACTGGCCTAGTAACCCTTGAGCCAGACTGTGGGTTGTGGTAAAGGCAAGAGTATGTTGCCTCTTTGGGCCTACGAATCGTTGCTAGTGAATGGCAGGACATATAATAAAGCCAAGAGGTGGATTTATCTCCGTTGGGTGTAGTAATCCCGGGTTGGGATATGCGGTAAATCCTAGAGAGTGGGTCTCAGTTTAGGGCCTAATGATCTGGTGTGGATTGTGGTAAAGCCAGAGAGACTAGGAGACATGGAAATTCCTCACGGTGTAGGTTAAGAGATATGGTGGCATCCATGCTTGTTTGGCCTAGTGATTGGTTTGAGATCATGGTAAAGACTGTTACTACATGTTTATTGTGTTGGCCTAGTGATCTAGGATGGATTATGGTAAAGCCTGGTTTCTATTGATGAGGGTGAGGAGCTTTAACCTCGGATTACCTGGTTGGTTATTTTGGTTTGAGTCCTGTTGAAGCCCCGAAAATTGGGTCAACAACAAGGGGGATACTCGCCCAGTCCGGACCTTGGTTGGCAACTCCTTTTCTGTTTGGTATAGTGGGTCTGACTGGGGATAATGGGACCAGTTTCCCAATTTATGAGCATGTGTGTGTAGAATATGATATCTCTGATCTAATAGTTCCTAATTAAGATGCTTTAATTCTAGCTTTAATCTAATGACATGCTATTGTATTCAAAACAGAAATATCTAAGTCTATACTAACCTGGGATGCAATCTTTCTTCTGTGCGATCTAAAATGATTTCAAATAACAATCGGTAATAAAGATCATTCAACTGTTATAAGAAAATAATTCAATATAGATAAACCACTTCACATAAAAAGTTAGATGAATCAGTCGTGAAAAACATATCACACAGTAAGCTGTTCCTACATCAAGCATAAATAGATAGCTATCACCGTACAAAAGTGCCAAATGATAACTCAGGAATTCACACATTAACATATAAACAACTAAGCTTAAATATCACTCTAACCCAGGAGATAGAAACATTTAAGAGATAGAAGTATCATTTATAACTAGTTCTACTCATGAGCTTCAAGCGATAACAATTTATCTCTTCTCGATCCAACATCAACTAAGAGTACAGAAGTGCAACATCAGTAGCATATATCAGATGCAAAAATCAATAAATCCTGTTCCATTCATTCACCAAAACCTTCTCGGAGGGTGCAAAAGTGCATGTTCTGAGGACAAGTTTTTGATAAATTTTTGGACCCTTCTCTAAATGCATGAGAAGGGTTTAAATACTACTAACTACGTCTAAAAATAACTTATTTACAAAAATTTAGGATACGGTTTAAATGACCGTCCTTTTTCTAGGCAAAATAAAATAAAACTATTTCTAAAATTAAATCTAAAGCTAACTATTTCTATATTTTTTCCTTATTGTCGCAAGCATTCAACATTTTCTTGAGAAGAGTCAGTTGGCTGACTTCAGCCTTTAAATGTGCTGCAAAAATGGAATCAACAAGAGCTGGCACTATCTTTTCGGTACTGGGCTTACAGGAAACTGAGCGATTAGAGGCTTTCCATTTCGAGAAGTTTTACCCAGTTTTACTGCGCTAGGCGCTAATCGCGCATCGAAAACTGCCTTTGTTTCTTAATCCGGGCTTCCTTAGTGCGATTTTCGCCTCTTGCATGTTTTCTTGTAGTGGATGTAAAGTTGAAATTTTGTGCAAATAATGATTCTGAGAGCTCTTGACCTTGAGTCCTAAACTGCCTGTCTTTGATGTCAGCATTGTCTAGTACTCCTTTAACCATTTCTGTGCAGGGGAGAATTTTGGGCCTTGCTGCTCTCCGGTGTAGGAATGAACAAGCTAACTCTACAACTGATGCTTCAGATGACCTTGATGAGCGTGAAGTAGCTGTAAATCCTATTACCTTAGGATTCTCTTCCTTAAGCAAATTATATATGCCTTCCCAGGTGGGAATACCCGTGCCTCTGTTGCGTGCGGTGTCTTTGTGCAAGGGTGCTTTTTCTCTGTCTTCAGATATCAGAGCCTCGCCTATATTCACTGTAATTTCCCGTACACTGCTTTGTATAACCTTTTGTCCTTCGTTCCTGCAGTTTACAAGTGAGGTGAGAGTAATGATAATAAATAACGATGAGAATGCTTTGACTGCCGAAGATATTTAAAAACTTTGCCACTTTACATGAACTGGCTCTTTGATAAACTCAAAACTAAATTTCATTAACAACTGGCAACTACTTCGTTAATGAGCATTAAAGCATATAACCGGTCTCGTTTAATGGAAATACTTTTTCTTGAATAATGAACCATAAAAGTCTGCGATGGAGCGATTTTTGCGATTTTCTTTGCAATATCACAGATCGCTGCATCGCATTTTCGCAATGTCGCAATATCGCATTATCTTTATGTTGTTCTATCATAAGATTGCTTTGCCGTCTTATTGCAATATCGCGATATCGCAAGGTTGTATGATCACATTATTGCATGATCGAGGTATGTGCATATTTTGTGTTAAGCAGTTTCTTGTGAGGTGCGATTTTGCGATATGCGCTATCACGTATCGGCATTTTCTGCGGTTTTTTATTATAAGTGTGCTTCTAAGACTTGCGATGTGATATATGTTTATCCTTATGCAATTTCACATCACATTCTTGCGATTTTAGCTTTTAGCTTGTAAGTAGGCATGCTGTTATCTTTTCTGCGATACAATATCCTTTAAGGAGTGATTTTGTCTTTCCTCATCACAAAACTTAAGTGTTTTATATTTCTCAAAGGTCTTTTCTTAAGTTTATGATGGTAAGTTTTATTGAAAAGGAAATACAATCACTAATTGATTTTTTTTGAATTTTTGACTAAGGGTCCCCATTTATTTAGTATTAGTCATAACACTAAATAAAAAGGGGGTTGTTGGTGGCCACAACAAGTCCCAGATTCGTGCTTGGAATATGGCACGGGGGTGAATGGCTAAAGAGAGATTTGGCTTAGCCATTCTATGGTCGGGTGGACCGTGGTAGTCCCATCCCGGGTTTGGATTTTGTATAATCAATATGAGGTTATTTCTCCTTGTATTTCTATGAGTATTATATTGGTTTGTATGTGGATCATATGGCTACGATTTCCTTGGTATTTCTGTTGCTATTATGATGGTTATTTATATGTTTTATGATAGTGGCTATGTATGGCTCTCATTAGGTTTTTACTTGTAAATGGATGAACAATGTATCTATGACCTAATAGATGATAATGCAACAAATGATATAAGGGAGCAATGCTTCATAACGATTCTCAGATAAGCATGAGACCCACATGTTGGCATTATGATTCTGGTATGGCTCTGTGATACAAGTGTTGTACTTGATGGCAACTCACTCAAGTGGCAATGGTCTGTTCAGGCTCTCAAAATCATGGAAATTAAGATACCCGCAGGTTATCCTAGAAGAAGTCGTGGACCCGCAGGTACGCAGACCAAGGAGTGCGTGCCTATACGCAGGTGATACGTTCAGAAGGTGCGGACCCCAGTTTCACTCTCTCCAATGCATAAAAGCACGTGCACGTGGGAATCTTCATGAATGATTCATGGTATTAGCCCGACAGTTTTTGATCAAATGGTTTTTGTCCATGGTATTGCATCCAAAAGTGTTGATCCCAAGTATTGGGGTTCATGGTATTGTGTTATTATGGTTTTGGACCATGGTATTGAGAAGGGCTTGCCTATAAAAAGGAAAGTAGATCTCTTGGCCACACACTAGTGAAAAATTTGAATTTCTTAAGATCTGAAATTTTGGGTGATTGGTTTTTAAAAGCTAGATCCACTTCAAGGAGATAACTTAAGGTGAATCTATTGGCATGTCGTGATCTCTCGGGCGCATGAAAAGATCTGTGGATCTGACTGACTGTGGCACATTGGAGGACTGTAAATTTGGCCCTAATCAGAAGTGCGCAGGCGATCCATAGGTGCAGTGCGGGGGTACGCAGCTCAGTAAAAGGCTCAGTGCGGGAGTACGCTGCGAAACCAAAGGTGCAGTGCAGGGTACGCAGCGTAGGAGAGGGCACAGTGTGGGGCACACGTAGTACAGAAAAGGGCGAAGTGAGAGGTACGCAGGCGAGAAGAAGGCACAGTGCGGGTGTACGCAGTAAGTCAAAAGTAAAGGTGCGGATTTGAAGAAAAGTACGCAGAGCAGAAGAACAACCAGTGCGGATCTGCGCAGTTCAGTCTCAGAAGAGCTGCGGATATATGCAGGCCCTTGTTGGTGAAGTTGCGGTCTTATCTTGAAACTATTGTTGATTGTCCTTTATCTATTGCAGCAGAGTTCTGGGTTTATATTTCTGGTATTTCTTTTCTGTTTACAGCATTCTGAAGAGTTGGGTGATTCATTGGTTCATTGCATAAGGAGATTGGGTGATTTTCATGTACTTGATGATTATTTGATGTTCATGGATCCAGTTTGAAAATTAATGAAACGTGGTCCTTAAAGAAGTAAAAGAGCAAAGGGGGTTGTAGCTCCCATCCAAGAGAGACTGGAAAACGAGAGAGAGTTGTAGCTCTTTGCAGGTTGTAGCGTGCGTACTGGTAAAGGACTGCACCAGTACAAAATCATTGTAAAAGAAGTTTTCTAATTGAAAGAAGATAGAGACATATTGCAGCAGGTGGTTTTCACCCACATTGGGTTTCCACCTTATATCTGGGGTTCTTTGATGTGACTATCTGCTTTTCTTGTTCATGCTCATTATTTTATGGTGCTAATATGCAAAAAAAAATAATTCAAAGTGTAAATAAGGAAGATTTGTTAAAAGAACTAGATAATACTGATTCACCCCCCCTCTCAGTATTATTTTCAACAATTAGTATCAGAGCAGGTCCTT
>APFE031420429.1:5035-20083 GCA_000404065.3 Pinus taeda | reverse complement strand
GTTGAGATAGATCTTCAAATAGTTTATGTAAATCTCTTGTTGAGATATTTTTGAAAAGTATAAGAGGTAAAAATGTTACTCATATATCTTTTTACTCCTATTCATCTATTTTTATGATAGGCTACATGATTTTTCTAGTTATAACATAATTTGTTTATTTTTTATTTTATTCTAGAAGGGGACCGACCAACAAAAAACTTACAAATCCCCCTCATACAAGACTTTAGAATAAGCTTCTCTAAGAAACTCGCCTCTCAGCTTAATGACAACATTACTTTAGATTATCAATAAAGAGAAGAATTGTCTAAATATATTGTGAGAAGAAACTAAAAGGCACCCAGACATTCCAAGAAATTGAAGTTTCAAATCCTCATTTCTATTGATTTATAAATACATACCTTGACCAATTAAGCATAAGTTTCAAATATTCATATCTATCTATTCTATCTATTTACAAATCCAAACCTTGACCAACTAAGCATAGTTGTGGAGAATCGATGAGTTCCTAGACTTAGAACTAGCTTCTAGGCTTAACTAAAGCTCAGAAGAATGGCTTCATCTAAATATAAATATATAAATGCATACTTGTTACAACCCTAAAAGATGTGTTCAACCCACACACATCACTTATTGTACTGGTTGTATATGCGTATACTTAAAAGGTTTTTATAATTTTTTCTCTTTTTGCATTTTCGAAGTTGGTGGATTATGTTATAATAATTGGCCCGTAGGTTTCAGTTCTTTCATCATGTTCTCATATTGTTATTTTTCGTTTTTTTATAGCTTTATTATTTTTGAATTTTTTTAAATAAATATATATTTATTGAAATAACTATTTAAAAATGATAGTAATTTATTTTAGTATTTAGTATTTTCATTTTTATAATTTTGTGGCTTTCTTAATGAGTGTAATTATATTCTAAAATTTCAATTTTGTAAAAAAATAAACAAAATATACTAAAATGTATGTTTTAAATAGTAGAAAAATTACGAAGGAAGAATTCATATTATTACTGAATTAATATTTAATTTTTCTTATTGGATGTGTTACTTTTAATTTTAGTTAACATAATATATTTATAATTATTTTAATAATAATTTAAAAAAGATTTTTTTATTTCATCACTTAAAAGTAAACATCAATATATTTAATAATGAAATTGAAATAAATTTTATTATTTCATTTAAAAATTAACCATACCTAAAGTTAATTGTCAAATCTCTATTTTAGTGGAGGTAAAGATATTGAAATCTCATACACAAAGATTATCCCGAAAAAAGAATTCTTCAAGATTGTGGTGTATTAAATGTAAATTCACAAAAAAAATACGTAATGTGCACGACCTTTGCATATATTGCATTCTTTATTTATTTTCTATTTGGAAAAAATGTATATTCAGAAAAGAAATACATCATGCTAATTGGCTTGCGAGACCTTTGCATATGATACTTTCTTTATTTATGTGGTTTCTTTATTATCTTTTGGATTGAAACTGACATCCATTCAGTGCCGTCAAACTCTATAATGACAAAATTTCTTGATCCAAACTATGGTATCACAAACAACTCTATCTCTGCATGGGAAAATGAAATTGTAAGATAATTTTACTTCGCTGCATGGAATTGTTACGATAAGTATTATATTGTATTATGGAAGCGTTGACATGAATTTAAACACACATGCATAAGTAGTGGGTGTTGGGTGCCTTGTGTGACAGGTAATGAAAGTAGTGGGCGCATGGATAACATCTAACGAGAGTAATGAGAGTAATGAGCACGTGTAGTTTGTTATAATCCTTGACATATTCCACTCCCGTAGCTTTCATTATTGGCATATTCACACAAAATCATATTCTCTGACAACAACATCATATTACAGTCCCGTATGTATGGACGCGTGTCAAAACATAAAAATGTTTACGACGGTCAAGTTTGTTATATTTTGGGACAAGAAATCAACTTATCGAAGCCACTTGTGTTTATATAATGAGAACTCGGAGTCACATTCTGGTAATGGCATTGATTAAACATTGGAGTCGATGAAACCTTCAAAGACAATGGGAAGTACATATATCTGGTAAGGCTGGGAATATATGCGTTGAAGGAAGTGGGAGAAGAGGAGAGGATTTACAATATCCATTGAAGGAAGTGGGAGAAGAGCAGAGGATTTACAATTTTGAAACTCATGGATATCAATGAATATCCATGATTGTATGCATGGATGACATCAAATTAAGATTTGCTGCATCGAATTCCATCTATATATAATTCTTTTCTGTCAATTTGATCGTGTGTTCATTTCTTGGTAATCATGTCATTCTACGCTGCAGGAAGAGGATGTTAATGTTGATTTCTTGGATCCTCAAATCGAAGAGACTATTCGAACAACCTCTGTTCATGTAGCGATATTCTCTCCAAATTACGCTCAATCAAATTGGTGTCTCAATGAACTCGTAGCTATGAGGTAACAGATGTTGAAATCGGGGTCAACAACAATTTCGACCTTCTACGTCGATCTTTGGTGGATGCACGGATGAGATCGAGTTTATGCTCGACATCTTGGCGTGCTCGAAAGGAAAAGAAAATTTGATTCTGAGCCACGATACTACCCCAACACCATAGAAAAATGGAGGAATGTTCTTTATGTTGTGGCAGACATAATCGGTTTCGAGCTGAAGGACAGGTAAGACCTTCTAACTCTCTCTATTATTTGAGTTTTGTACTTTGTTGGCTTCATAAGTATATCAGAGATTACATATGTAGATGTTTCTCGTTAGTCGATTAACTATGATTTGGATATTCTTCAGGGGCTCTTCACCTGACATTGGAGTATGTAATACCTTTCATTCTCATATAATACCTTGCATTCTCATTCAATATAACCCCGACAATGGCTCCATGAATTACCTTTATTCTTGATTTAACTCTCCTCTACCATGCAACTTAATTACAATTTTCACTTTGAATACTTATTAGATTTAGTTTTATAAATTTCAAAACTAATTACAATATCTGTAATATTATTAAGCTACATTTCATATTATTGTTGTAATATATATACCAGCGATATCAAATCTTGTAATTCAGATATTTGCCTTTGTAGTATAGCTTAAGTGTATAAATCTTTTTGTACAAATAAGCTCACATAAGTTTGACTAAATATCTCTTTAATAGTCAAAGTTAAATCTTGTTGTAGAGCGTGAGCCTATAAATATAGATACGAGATTCGATGCGTGAGGAGGACTTATAATCTCTCATTGAGATGAAGATGAAGCACCTCTAAGAGTCATTCTCTACCCTGGAAGAACATCTTCTCTCCATAATTCATTGTTATAATAGATGACATTTATCGATAATTCCTTCAGCATCTACAGATAGCATTTATGGATAACTTTGCTCCAACATTTGAAATGTTGAGCACTTGTTTCGAAGTCTTGTTTATAATTATTTTTCTCAAACTAAGGATAGAATTTATTTATACTCTTACTACCCCATTATACTTTTCTTCACATATTTCATATCAATATTAGTCTCCTCACCCATGGCTAGGCAATTAAATTTTCTTCCTAAATGTAAACACAAATAACAACAAATGTTGAATGGTTAGTATAATGGTGATCGTAGAGCTATAGGTACATTGTCCTAATGCACCATTAGATTAGAAATACATCTTAACCATGAAGGTATTGGTGATAAGTAGATTGTTTTTGTAATTTTGTGTTTCACCCACCCTAAACCATTTTTCTCCAATGACAAGGAAGCTCTTTTCGATTACATTTGAGACCATATAATTAATTATTTATATTGCATTTTTATGTAGATTTTTTGTTGGATTTACATTCAAGTAAATAATATGAAAATGTGTAAGTATGATAAGTAGTATAAATAAAGAGAATGAAATGATATATAATTTTTATTTTTAATTTTTTATATTTTTCTTACAAGGATGAGGACGAGGAGACATCTACCCATAGTTATTGGATCTTGCCACATGAAGCAATGATTAGTGTCTCTAGTTTTTATAGAGACCAATGCATTCTTATTTCGAGTTCTCCAATTTTCTTGGTTGTAATTTTATGTTTCACCCACACTAACCCATTTTGCTCCAATGACGGGGAAGCTCTTTGCGATTACATTTGAGAGCACATAATTAATTATTTATATTGCATTTTTTTGTAGATTTTTTGTTGGATTAACATTCAAGTATATAATATGAAAATATGTAAGTATGATAAGTAGTATAAATAAAGAGAATGAAATGATATGTAATTTTTATTTTTATTTTGATGTTTTTCTTACAAGGATGAGGAGGAGGAGAGGATGAGGTGGAGGAGGAAATCTAAAAATATGTATGTATTTTAAATAAAGAGAATGAAATTATACTTAATTATTTTTTATTTTTATGTTTTCCTTAGGAAGATGAGGAGGAGGAGGAGGGAGATTTGAGTGGAGGAGGAGGAAAATAGGCAGAGTTTTCAGGAGGGGCTAAGGGGAGAGGAGGCCTTAGGGGAGGAGGAGGAGGTAAGTGCGGGAGGGAAGCTGAGGGGGAAGAGGCAGAAAGGAGGAGGGGGAGGGCAGAGGAAGGGATATAGGGATTACAACATGACAAGGGGAAGAGGGTCGAGGGCGAGGTGGGGGAGTGGGAGGAGGGGGAAGGAGTGGGAGGAAGCGGGAGCGAAAGGAAATGGGTAGGTTGTGGGAGGGCAGGCAGAGAGATAGATCAGAGGAGAAACAAGGAGGAGGGAGGAGAGGAAGGAAGAGGTTAAGGTTTTGGTGGGGGAGCCAGAGGAGGAGGCGAAAGCAGTAGGAGAGGAGGGGGAAGAGACAGACAGAGAGGAGGTAGAGGATGAGAAGGCCATGAGCAAGGAGGTAAAGGGAGAAGAGGGGGTGCTGGGAGGGGGAGGCGATTGTGAAGGGAGGCAAGGACAGGCTCGGGAAGGAGGAGGTGGAGGGCAAGGAGGGGGGGTGGTGAGGAGGTGAGGGAGGTGGGGAGGTGAGAAGGAGGGCAAGGAGGGTAGGCAGAAGGCAGAGGCAGAGGAAGAGTAGGGAAAGGGGGAGGAGGGGTAAGATGCAAAAGATGGAGAGGGGAGGGATGGTAGGAGGAAAGGGAGGCAAAGGTGGTAGTGGAGGAGGGGGAGGCAGAGATGGTAGTGGAGGAGGGAGAGAGGGTGGTAATGGAAGAGGTGGTGGTGGTGGTGAGGAGGAGGTGGGGTGGCAGGAGTGAGGAGGATGAGGAGGGGGGACATAGAGCAATAAGAGGAACATGGTGAGGGTGAGGAGGGGGAAGAGGTAGAGGAGGATTTGGAGGAGGAGGAACAGTGGGATGAGGGGGAGGCGAGGGGAGAGGAGGGGGAATAGGAAGTGGTGAAGGAGGGGGAGGAGAAAGAGGAGGAATGGGAGGAGTTGGAGAAGGAAGAGTGGGAGGGGGAGGAGGACGAGGAGGAGGCGGAGGAGAAGTAGGTAGCCATGGAGGGAATGGAATGGGAGGAGGTGGGGTAGAGGTAGAAGCAGAGGTTTGGGAAGAATAGGAGGGGGAGGTGATGTGAGAGGAGGGGGAAAGGTAGAGGTGAAGCAAGGGGAGGAGGAAGAGGCATCATGGGAGGAGTTGGAGAGGGAAGAGGAGGAGAAGTAGGGAGAAAGGGAGGTAATGGGAGGAGGTAGGGTGAGAGGAAGAGGTAGAGGCAGTGAGGGAGGAGGAGGGGAAAAAGGGGAGCAGGGGGAGGAGGAAAGGTTCGAGGGGGAGGAGGTAGAGGATGTAGGTGAGGAGGAGGAGATGAGAGGTATGGGAGGAGGGGCACTATGCAAGAGGGACAGAGGGGGAAGAGGCAGAGGACGGGGTGGGGATGAATGGGGAGATAGAGGAGGAAAGAGAGGAGGAGGAGGAGGAGGAGGGGGGGGGCGATGGAGAGGTGACGAGGGAGTAGGGGGAAGAAACATAGGGGGAGGAGGGTGAGGAAAAAATAGAGGAGAGACAAGAGGTGGAGGGGAAGAACTGGTAGGAGTGGGAGGCAGAGAGGGAGGTAGAGGCATGGCATGGGGGGTAGGAGGCAAGGGAGGAGGAAAAGGCAAGGAGGGGGGCAAGGATGGCGGGGTGAGGTGGGCAGGAGGTCAGGGGGGTAGATGGAGGATGAGGGTGATAGGAGTTTAGGTAGGAGGTGATGGAGGGGAGTGTAAGTGGAGGGATAAGGGGGGGGAGAGTGGGTGGAGGCCGGGGGAGGAGGTGGAGGATGATGGAGGGTGTATGGGTGGAGGTGGAGTGGTGGGGGGGAGACGATTAAAATTTTAAAAAATGGCTGGTTTATAATAAAACAAGTTTTTTTAATTTGTTTAAATGAGTAAACCTTCTGTATTTTTGCACTAAATTCCAATGAGTGGAATCTTCTTAATTTTGGTATGAGGTACCAAAATTCTCGTTAGTTTAATTTTGTTTTTGAAATTTGATATTTTAAAATCGATTTAAATAAAAAAATTATTTTTCAATAAAATTGTATATTTTTAGAGAATTAAATAATTGAGAGAAAGCTAAATTATTATGAAAATGCTTTAGGAGTTGCCAACTCCACTTCAGATTCTTTTAAAAAGGACCCACTCCATCCATACAATGCTATCACACTGTTATTCATCACTATCGCAATAAAGCAACCTATAAATACTAGAGGTGTTCTAAGAAATGATGACAAGATTGTCAAAAATTAAGGGATAGGGTTGTACCACTAGAGGATTTCTCTGTGAAACGTTTGTCGAAGAAATGAGAATTACATCCCTTGAATTTTTTTTCTTGATTGGAGATTTATCTTTGAAATGGTTTTTCAATATATTTTTTGTAAGAAACCATGTATATCAATTGACGCATATATGCATAGCACAAAGTAGCTCATGCATATTTTATTGCTCATGCATATCTTTTATTGTAGGAGCATGCATGCACTTTGTTAAATTCCATAAGATATCTTTCATTCCCAACTTTGGCTTTGATATTAGATGTTGCAACCAATGGAAATGAGTTGGTGAATAGAGTTTAATTATTTACTCCACACAGTGATTGCCACTTTTACACTTCACAGTTTTTATTTCCTGGGTTTTGTTTAACTCCTCATCTCATTAAGTCAAGAGGCTCACTCCACAGCCCAGTATGATGTGGAAGCCTATCCTTCACTCAACAAAGTTGAAATTTTGCTATTGTAGACCCCAATAGATTATTAAAAGAATATAAAAAATTAAATAACCATAAAAAACATTTAAATAATGTCAGCTCATAAAAAAAAATTCACCTTGAGAAATTGGATCTCACTTTGCTCATGTTAAATCCATATTTAAGAAGGATATATACTCGTAGTTTACTCAATTTCACAACTAATATAAGGTTTACCATTTTCTGAGATTTTTGAATGTCAGATTTCTTAGTTACTACATAGTCACTATTTCTTTCAGCAATTGAACTACTCTATCCATCACCAATTAAACTACCCCTAGAATAAAAATCATATACTTTCAACAAAGAAGTTCAACTAAATTTAAATTTAAAAAGTTACAATAATTTTTCCAAAAACATTTTAAAATTACCTTGATTAAACAAAATTTTATTATATTATATTAAAAATTATATACAATTAATTCAAAAAAATTATATATTTAATATTAATTAAATTTCAAATATTAAATATTATCATATAAAAACACATCATAACATTAGAATGTCTTTATGTTATTCCCATTCATAAAAAATATGTTTTACCTTAATAAAAACATTTTCAATAGAAAAAGGATTTTCATCCTTTATTTCATAATTTATACATCTCATTTTCAATATAAAAAAATCGTTTTAGATTAATAAAAAAATTGTAATCGTAAAAATATTTCTATATCATAATTTATAAATCCCTCATATTATTGAGTCTAGTGGTTCATTCTACAAATCTATATGATGTGTGAACTTTGTCCCATCTGTCATAAAAATAAGAATTAAGTTTTTTTTTTTTTTTTTTTTTTTTAAAGAAAGAAAATTTAAATAACTATACAAAATATTTAAATATATATGCTCATAATATTTATTATATATTACTTTTTAAAATTATGTGATGTCACCCTTAGATCGATCATCCATCCATTTATGTTTTGAACCTTTTAAATTTTTTGCTAGTTCAATGTGTCAATTGCGTGTCGACATAAAATCTAGTAGTGGGAGTGTAGGTGAGGTTCTTGAACCGAAGTTGGGATTCCAATTCTTGTTCAATGTGTCAGCATAAAAGCTAGGAGAATTCACGTCCTTTGATTCCTGTTGAACGTGTGAGTTGTGTGTCAGCGTAAAAGTTCGGACAGGGACTACAAGTCAGCTTCTTGAAGTGGAGTTGGGATTTCAATTCTTGTTCTTGAATTGCTTTCATATATATAATAGAGCACAACTAGAGATACTATGAATTCATATATATAATAGAGCAAAGATAGTGATATTATGAATTCATATATATAATAGGGCAGAGCTAGTGATATTATGATAGCGATGGAGGGAGGGATTTGACGGCTCTAAATGTGAAAGTGCACAATATGAAAGGAGGGATTCGAGGGAGAGGGAGTTAATGGCTTTTCCTTATGCCTCTCAGTCTCTGCATTTGCTCGTAATGGACAAATTTTTAGTGCTCGTACCAAGGTTTATTAATAAGAAATTTTGATAATCACCTTATGCTTTAGGGTTTAGGGTTTAAAATGTTATAAAATCCTTAGGGTTTAGGGGTTAGGGTTTATAACATGTGAGCAAATGGTTTCAATAAAAACTTAAAGAAAAGTTACAAAGCAATTGTTAAAAGATTATAAAATTCTTAGGGTTCAGTGTGTAGGGTTTAAGGTTTAAAATGTTATAAAATGCTTAGGGTTTAGGGTTTAGAGTTTCTAACAATTTAGTAACTTCTCTTATTGAACACTTAAAAAAGAGTTATAAAACAGTTGATAAAATATAATAAATTTCTTAGGGTTTAGGACATAGGGTTCAAGGTTGAAAATGTTACAAAATTCTTAGGGTTTATGGTTTAGTGTGTTTAAGGTTTAGGGTTTATAAAACTTCAGTAAATTCATTTAATAAACAAATAAAAAGGAACTTACAAAAAACTTGTTAAAATGTTATAAAATTCTTATGGTTTAGGATTTAGGGTTCAAAATGTTATAAATTTCTTAGGGTTTAGGGATTAGGGTTTAGGGTTTAGGATTTAGATTTTACGAATTACGGTTAGAAAACACTTTAAATAAAGTTATAAAACCCTTGTTAAAATGTTAATAAATGCTTAGGGTTTAGGGTTTAAGGTTTAGAGACAAAATTTCTATAAAACCCTTAGGGTTAAGGGTTTGTGATTTAGGTTTTACGATTTATAATAGTTTACTAAATCCTTCTAATAAACATTTATATAAACATGATAGAACACTTGTTAAGATGTTATAAAATGCTTTGGTTTGAGGGCTTAGGGTTTAGAGTTTAGGTTTTATAATAGTTTTGTAAATGCTTTCAATAAACACTTAAAAAAAGTTACAAAACTCTTTTTAAAATGTTATAAAATTCTTAGCGTGTGGGATTTATGGTTTAGGGTTGAAATTTTATAAAACTTTAGTAAATTCTTTCAATAAACAATTAAAAAAAGTTACGAAACGCTTGTTAAAATGTTATAAAATGCTTAAGGTTTAGGGTTTAAGGTTTAAAATGTTATGAAATGCTTAGGGGTTAGGGGTTAGGGTTTAGGATTTATAACACTTTAGTGAATTATTTTAATAAATACATAAAAAAAGAAACAAAACACTTGTTAAAATTTTATAAAACGCTTAGGGTTTAAAATGAAATAAAAAGCTTCAGATTTAGGGTTTATTGTTTTGGGTTTATGGTTTAGCTTTTAGGCTTTAATGTTTATAAAAATTTGTTAAATTCTTTTAGTGTTTACGATTTTGGGATTAAAATGTCATAAAATGCTTAAAGTTTAGGTTTTAGAGTTTAGGTTTTAGGGTTTACGGTTTATAACACTTCAGTAAATTCTTTTAATAAACACTTAAAAAAAAGTTACAAAACATTTTTAAAATGTTATAAAATGCTTAGGATTTAGGGTTTAAGGTTTATAGTTTATAACACTTTAGGGTTTAGGAATTAGTGTTTATGGTTTATATTTAAGGGTTTGAGGTTTATAACACTTGATTAAATTCTTTTAATAAACTCTTCAAGAAAAGTTACAAAACACTTGTTAAATTGTTATAAAATTACTAGGGTTTAGTGTTTAGGGTCTAATGTTTAAAATGTTATAAAATGTTTAGGGTTTAGGGTTTATGGTTTAGAGTTTATAACAATTTAGTAACTTATTTTAGTAAAGAAGTAAAAAGAGTTATTAAACAATTGTTAAAGTGTTATAAAATACTTAGGGTTTATGGTTTAAAATGTTACAAAATTATTAGGGTTTAGGGTTTAGTGCTTAGGTTTTATAACATTTTAGTAAGTTATTTTAATAATAACTTTAAAAAAGTTACCAAATGCTTTTTAATATGTTGTAAAATGATTAGGTTTTAGGGTTTAGAGTTTAGGGTTTATAGCAATTTAGGGTTTAGGGTTTAGGGTTTACACCACTTTACTAAATACTTTTAAAAACACTCAACAAAAGTTACAAAATGCTTGTTAAAACGTTATACGATGTTTAGGGTTTAGTGTTTAAAATGTTATAAGATGCTTAGGGTTTATGGTTTATAACACTTTAGTAAATTCTTTTAATAAAACTTTAAAAAAAGTTACAAACTATATAAAATGTTATAAAATGCTTAGGGTTTAGGGCTTATAATGCTTTAAAATGCTTAGGGTTTACATGTTAGGTTTTAGGGTTTAGGGTTTAGGGGTTATAACACTTAGGAAAATGGTTTTAATAAACTTTTAAAAAAGGTTACAAAACACTTTAAATAATATACAAATGCTTAGGTTTTAGGGTTTATCGTTTAGTGTTTAGGGTTTAAGATTTACAACTCTTTAGTAAATGCTTTTAATAAATGTTATAACAGTTACAAAACACTTGTTAAAAGGTTATAAAATTCTAAGGGTTTAGGGTTTAGGATTTAAGGTTTCAAATGTTATAAAATCTTAGGGTTGAGGTTTTATGTTTTGTACTGTTTATAATACTTTAGTAAATTCTTTTAATAAAGACTTAAGAAAAGTTACAAAACTCTTGTTAAAATGTTATAAAATTCTTATGATTTCGGCTTTAGGGTTTAGCGTTTAAAATGTTATAAAATTATTAGGTTTATGTTTTAGGATTGAGGGTTTTAAATGTTTTAAAATGCATAGGGTTTGGGGTTTTGGATTTAGGGTTTAGGGTTTAGGATTTAAAATGTTATAAAATGATCAGGGGCTTTGAGTTTTATGAGAGTTTACCAAATTCTTTTAATAAACAATTAAAACATTTGTACAAAACACTTGTTAAAATGTTATAAAATGCTTAGGGTTTAGGTTTTATCGTTTATGGTTTAAAATGTCATAAAATTCTTAGGGTTTAGCATTTAGGATTTATAACGCTTTAGTAAATGCTCTTAGGGTTTACAATTTAGGATTTATAACACTTTAGTAAATGATTTTAAGGTTTTGGTTTTATGTTTTAGTTCTTAGGGTATAGGGTTTAAAACACTTTAGTAAATCCTTTTAATAAACACTTAAAAAAATGTTACAAAACTCTTTTTAAAATGTTATCATATTCTTAGAGTTTAGGTTTTAGATTTTATAACACTTGAGTAAACTCTTGTAATAAGCAATTAAAGAAAAGTTACAAAATGCTAAGGGTTTAGTGTTTAGTGTTTAGAGCTTAAAATATTATAAAATTCTTAAGGTTTAGGGTTTATAGTTTATAACGATATAGTAACTACTTCTACTAAACACTTAGAAAGGAGTTATAAAACACTTGTTAAAATATTATAAAATATTTAGGGTTTAGCAATTAAAGTGTTATAAAATGCTTTGGTTTTAGGGTTTAGGGTTTATAAGACTACTAAATTCTTTTAATAGACACTTAAAAACACATGTTAAAATGTTATAAAATGCTTAGGGTTTAGGGTTTTAATTTTTTTTAAATTCTTAGGGTTTGTGGTTTGGGGTTTACATTTTAGGGTCTATAATACTTTAGTAAATGCTTTTAAGAAACACTTGAAAAAATATACAAAAAGCTTTCCAAAATTTTATAAAATGAATAGGGTTTATGGTTTTGGGTTTAGGGTTTATAACACTTTAGTAAATGCTTTTAATAAACACTAAATTTATTTTACCGAAGGCTTGCTAAAAATTTTTAAAATGCTTATGATTTATGGTTTATGGTTTAGGGTTTAAGGGTTATAAGAATTTAGTAAATGCTTTTAATAAACGCTTATAAAAAAATTACAAAACACTTAAAAAAAGTTATAAAATGCTTAGGTTTTAGGGTTTACGGATTATGCTGTATAACACTCTAGTATAATAAACACTTAAAAAAGTTACAAAATGCTTGCTAAAATGTTATAAAATGTTGATGGTTTAGGGTTTATAGTTTAGAATTTAAAATGCTATAAAATTATTACAGTTTACGGTCTAGTGTTTAGAGTTTAGGTTTCATAACTCTTTAGTATGTTTTTTCAATAAACACTTAAAAAAATTTACAAAACCATTTTTAAAATGTTATAAAAATTTTGGGTTTTAGGGTTTAGGGTTTATAACACTTTAGTAAATGCATTTAATAAAAATTTTAAAAAAGTTACCAAACGCTTGTGAAAATGTTATAAAATTCTTAGGGTTTAGTGTTTAGGATTGAAGGTTTAAAATGTTATAAAACTCATAGGGTTTAGGGTTTAGGGTTTAGGTTTATAACACTTTAGTAAATTCTTTAAATAAATACTTAAAAAAAGGTTACAAAATGCTTTTTAAATTGTTATAAAGTACTTAGGGTTTATGTTTTAGGGGTATAAATGTTATAAAATGCTTAGGGTTTAGTGTTTAGGTTTTATTAATTAGGGTTAATAACACTTTCGTGAATTCTTGTGATAGACACTTAAAAAAAGAGTTAAAAAACACTTATTAAAATGTTATGAAATGCTTATGATTTAGGGTTTAAGTTTTAGGGTTAAAATTTTTATAAAATTCCTAGGGTTTAGGGTTTATAACCCTTTAGTAAATTATCTTAATAAACACAAACTTTTTCTACAGAATACTTCTTTAAATGTTATAAAATTCTTAGGGTTTAGGGTTTATAGCACTCCAGTAAATGATTTTAATAAACACTTAAAAAAATTTAGAAAATGCTTGTTAAACTGATATAAAATACTTAGGGTTTAGTGTTTAGGGTTTATGGTTATAACACATAGTAAATGCTTCTAATAAATAGTTATAAAAATTATAAAATGGTTTTTAAAATGTTATAAAATGATAAGGGTTTAGGTTTTAAAGTTGATAGCTTATAACACTTTATTAAATGCTTTAGTAAACACTTTAAAAAGTTACAAAACTCTTGTTAAGATGTTATAAAATGTTTAGGGTTTAAAATCTTATAAAATTCTTAGGGTTTAGGGTTTAGGTTTTAGGGTTTATGTTTTAGGGTTATAACACATTACTAAATTATTTTAATAAACACGTAAAAAAAAGTTACAAAACACCTTTTAAAACACTATAAAATGCTTAGAATTTAGGGTTTAGGAATTAGGGTTTAGGGTTTAGTGTTTAGGGTTTAGGGATTATAACACTTTAGTAAATGATTTTAATGAAGACTTAAAAAAGTTACAAAACATTTTTTAAAATGCTTAGGGTTTAAGGTTTATAACACTTTAGTAAATACTTTTAATAAACACTCAACAAATGTTACAAAATGCTTGTTAAAATGTTATCAAATACTTACGGTTTAGTGTTTAAAATGTTATAAAATGATTACAGTTTAGGTTTTGTAAAACTTTAGTAAATTCTTTTAATAAACCCTTAAAAAAAGTTACAAACTACTTTTGAAAATCTTATAAAATGCTTAGGGTTTAGGGTTTAGGGTTTATAATGCTTTAAAATGCTTATGGTTTATGTGTTAGGTTTTAGGTTTTAGGGTTTAGGGGTTATAACACTTTGGTAAATGGTTTTAATAAACAGTTAAAAAAGGTTACAAAACACTTTTAAAAAGTTATAAAATGCTTAGGTTTTAGGGTTTAGGGTTTAAGGTTTACAACACTTTAGTAAATGCTTTTAATAAGCATTATAATAGTGGAAAAACACTTGTTAAAAGGTTATAACATGCTAAGGGTTTAGGGTTGAGGGTTTAGAGTTTAGTGTTTAGGGTTTAGGATTTAAGGTTTCAAATGTTATAAAATGTTGATGGTTTAGGATTTATGGTTTTAAATTTTTTAAAATGAATAGGGTTTGGGGTTTAGGATTTAGGGATTAAAATGTTATAAAATTCTTAGGATTTAGGGTTTATGATTTATAACACTTTAGTAAATGATTTAAAGGCTTTTGTTTTTGGTTTTAGTTCTTGGGGTTTAGGTTTTAGGGTTTATAACACTTGAATAAATGCTTTTAATAAAAAATTAAAGTAAAGTTATAAAATACTTTTTAAAATTTTATAAAATGCTTAGCTTTCAGTGTTTAGGGTTTAGGGCTTAAAATGTTATAAAATTCTTAGGGTTTAGGTATTAGAGTTTATAATGATATAGTAACTACTTTTAATTAACACTTCAAAAGGAGTTATAAAACACTCGTTAAAATATTATAAAATGTTAACTATTTAGGGTTTAACAATTAAATGCTATAAAATGTGTTGGTTTTAGGGTTTAGGATTCTGGTGTTAGGGTTTATAACGCTCTAGTAAATGCTTTTAATAAACAATTAAATAAAAGTTACAAAAACCTTATTAAAATTTCATCAAATGCCTAGGGTTTAGGGTTTAGGGTTTATAACACTTTAGTAAATTCTTTTAATAAACACTTAAAAAATAGTTACAAAATGTTTTTAAAAATGTTGTAAAATTATTAGGTTTTAGGGTTTAGAGATTAGGGTTTAGGGTTTATAACACTGTAGTAAATTATTTTAATGGACACTTGAAAAAA
>APFE031420423.1:13101-43107 GCA_000404065.3 Pinus taeda | reverse complement strand
TTAGAATTCAGCCTCTTCGAGGGGGCAACCTCCTTTACATTACATAAATGAACAATTCTTGGATGATACAAATGAAAATACCTCATTTCTATATATAGGAGTCAAGGGGTCATAATGTAATCAGAGCCGACATAACAATAATAATGTAAGGGCACAATAATAACAATAGTGGGCTTCTATGGGGCACAATAGTGACAATATGGGCACTACATGGCTACATCAATATAATAAGGGGGTTTTACTAATAACAATAGGGGTTACACTAGTAGTATAGGGGGTACATCAATATAATAAGGGGGTTGTACTAATAACAATAAGGGGTTACACTAGTAGTATAGGGGCCTAACAGAAAGCACACATTCCTATCAGGAATTTTCCAAATAAAATAAATGGGGACAAGCCAAGTGAAAAGGTCGAGAATACCAATGATCATAGCTTATGGAGATAATAGGCCGCTGAGATAACAGGTTCCAAGCTAAAGTGTTGCTCGCAGATCAATCAACTTCCAGGGCCAAGATGCAAGTTTGATCGAACTAGACGCAGGCAAAGCTAGTGTAGGCAAAGCGACACAAGCCAATTGAGTATTTTTTGACCTATTTTATTCTCTCCATGCATGAAATTAGTAGTATGGAGTTTGAACTTAATGAATCTTCCGAGCCTTATTTATTGTTTAGCTATTTAACAAATAAGGGATTTTCTTATTGTAAATTATTATGAATTAGTAAAAAGATGGTATCATTCTGGGTTTAGACAGCTTCTGTGATCCATAGGTTTAGAAGATATTTTTTTCTGAAAAATCACATCTAATATTTTTTTAGTTAAAGTTTCCAATTTTTTTTACCATGGTTTATCGTGAGGACCAATATTGTATTTTGTCATTTTTATTTTTATTAACTAAACAAATAAAATTGAGAAAGGTTCTCATATATATATAGTTTTAATTAAGATTGGAAAACTAAAAATATGGATACGAAACCTCCCAAACTACTATTAAACCACATTTTGTAGAAAAAATAATGAGATTATGATAGATCTGTATTTTTGCAAAGCCATGCATTCAATTATCTGCTGAAATTGAGTTTAACATTATTTCTTCTTGGAAATAAGGAAATTTTTAATATTCTTGATGGTTTATTTGTAATATTCTTGATTGTTTTATATTTTTCATGAAACGTGCGCTAGGTATGTTGGCATTGTCAAACAATTAATCAGAATTGTCCATTTCCATGCATGCACGACTGTGCATGACAACCTACCCCTTTGAATGTGGTGAATGCTCAATTATTGTGTGATTAGATTGCAAAACAAATTAAAACTTCTATTGATGTAATTAGCGAATATATGGGTGAGGAATACCTCTTGTTCAAGTTCCAATAAACGAGGATTCTTTGATCTTTGATCCCACCTCTAAGGATGTTTTGTTCCAAGAAATGTTCATTTTGATGAGAACAATAATGTAGGATCCTCTTCCCCTCCTTCCTCATATTTAATTATTGATAATGGTTCTAATCATTATGATGATTTTCTAGATATTATTGATGGTGGAGAGGTTTTTAGACTTCCTCCAAACAAAATCTCAAATCTCATAGTGAATGTGAGATAATGAGATAGGATACCCATTATATTACACCCTAACCTATATTCCTAGGAATTTACAAGTATTTACAATGAAATTTAGTTTATTTACAATACAAATAAAATATAAATGAAAACTAAAACTAATAAAGACAAAAGTCCTATAAGTATTCACAAAAATAAAAGGTAAAAGTTATAAAGAGTGATATCAACAAAATAAAAAATATCAACAAATTAATTAACAAATTAAAGCCTTATGACTTCAAACCATTGTAGAGCATAAGTTGTGATTAATTTATGTATATTAAGAGAAAATAATGAAGATATAAAAGTTAAAATCCATAAGAAATATGCACAAAAATAGGATATAAAATATGGTTGATTTTATTAAAGATATGTGAGTACAAACAAATTCCAAAAAGCATGTTTCTGTGAAGATTCCTCGCAAAAAAAAATTATGAAATATTTGCAATATAGAGTGAGTCATATACAAATATTTTGGAAAGTATTAGATGAAAACAACTTCAAAACCCTTCAAGTAAATATGACATAACTTCAAACACCCTGTTTCTCTACAAACCTTATGGATAATAGTGTTGTTTAAAGAAAAACTAGA
Organism: Pinus taeda; assembly: GCA_000404065.3. Taxonomy (NCBI): domain Eukaryota; kingdom Viridiplantae; phylum Streptophyta; class Pinopsida; order Pinales; family Pinaceae; genus Pinus; species Pinus taeda. The sequence continues at coordinate 40,916 of APFE031420423.1, read as the reverse complement.
CCTAGTAATAAGAAAATAAACTACAGAAAATGCGAGTTACCTATTGTAGCTCGTTTTTCACTAATTTTTAAATTGTGAAAAAAAACAAAAATGAAATATTAAAAAAAAATAAATGTAGAATAACTGTTAAGGTTTTAATTTAATAAAGGGTGGATTAACGTTAAAATTTAGCATGATGAATCATTAATACAAAGCCTTTGGTGGGGCCCTATTGGAGAGGCTAGTTCATCAATCGTACTTGATTGTCATGTCACAACCCTCTGATGGCTCCGACCTGACATCAAAAACAACTCTATGATTATTTCTTCACATGCCTCAGTAGAGTAGTCAACAATAGTTGGGTTGACTATCAATCAACGGTTCATATCGTTTGCAAGATCACTACAAGAGGGCTTCACCCATCACAGTAGGTGACCCCTTAACACTGCAGCAAGTGAGTATGACCTCACAAGCTCATCCACCATGTCATTTCCATGTCACCCCATCACATCATCATGTCTTCTCCGCCATGTCATCCATTATGTATAGGTCACTTCAGCATTTAACCCTGTTTTCCCTCCCATTTTATGTTTTCCCATAAACAGTTATAATTGTCCCATTTAAATTCAGTCACTAACACCAACCATTGATAACCAGGTATTTATACATTATTTTCAACTCTTTACACATTCAACATGACAAAGAAAACTCCTTTGTAGGGTTCTTCCACCCATGTTCCTTTCATGTACACTCAGAGGGATGTGTTTGATCCTATTTTCTCATTTAATTTAATGGAACTTCACATGCACATTTTAGTCAATCAAAACGAGTCTATTATGTATGTTGCATTTGTAAAGTTTGGTATTTTTGATGTTATAATTCCCCAAACTTATATCTTCCTGTTTTGGCCACGAACAACCCACCTCCTTATTTAGTATTAACAATTAATACTAAATAAGGGGGGACCCTTAGTTATTAAATCCAAAAAAGTTAAACAAGCATTTACATTTCTTTTTGCAAATAAAGTTACCATCATAAGCTTAGGAAGCCCCCTTGGAAACTTTTAGAATCTAAGTTTATGATAAGGTAAAAATTATCTTATCAAAGGAAATCACATCGCAAGAAAATAGCGGGATGCCACCTCACAAACACAATCCAAATATTCACAAGATAACGATAACGACCAAATATCGCATCACATGTAGCATAACTTACTTAAAACACTTCAAGAAATCTGCCAATGTGTGATACTGTTGATTGCAACATCGCATCTCGCAAGGAACAAGTTAACAAAATATTTGTCATACATAATATTCCTGCGATTTGCGATATTACAATATTGTGGTTCTGCGATTCTGCGACATTGCGATTTTGCGATTTCACAATCTGCAATATTGCGGTTCTGCGATTTCGTGATTTGCGATATTGCGACATTATGATTCTGCGATTTTGCGATTTCGCGATCTGCGATGTTGCAGTAGCAAATCGCAAAATCGCTCCATCACAAATCTTGCAGGCTCGTTATTCAAGAAAAGTAGTTTCCCTAAGGTGACACATGGTTATGCGCTTTAAATGCTAATACAAGAGTTATCTATCAGTTATTAATAGAATATGGGTGCGTGCTCTTCAAATAACATTTCAGGTAAGGTGGTATATTTGGTATGTCTATGACATTTAAAAACTTTCCCATCACCCTTCCTTGTCATTCAATTTTACCTCACTTTTAAATTGTAGGCACGGAGAGTAGAGGACTATAAAAAACAATACGCAGGCTGAAATGGGAAAGAAAAACAAAGCCTCGAGCTTCGAAGAAGAAAAAATGGCACCTTTGTATACAAACATGGCTTGCAACAAAGACGCGGGAATAACTACGTGGGAAGGAATGTATAACATGCTCGAAGAGGAGAATCCCAGAGTAATGGAGGTTACAGCTATCGCAGGCTCACAAAGCTCTTCTGAAGCATCCCTCAGAGAGCTAGCTTGCTCATTCTTACATCGTATAGGAGCAAGGCCAAGAATCCTCCCATACACGAACATGGTCAAATGGAAATTGGATAACGCAGAAATAAAAAATAGTCAGTTCAAGGTTCATGGTCAAGGACTCATTGGTTCATTCGCCACACAGGATTGAAAGCTTATGTATCATCTACCAGAGCCACAGGTAATCTACAATAGATAGTTTACAGAGAAATTTGTAAAATAAAATACGGACCTCGCAGAAACTACCAAAGATTGGTCTAGGAGAGATGAGCCACTGAAGAAAAACAAACACGGTATGTACAGTACTGGTTCCCTTACCTCTCCATACTGCTTTGCTGCTACCATGCTCTGTAGAATATTTGGAATGCCAGATATTAACAAATTCTCATGGGAGTGGCTTCCATTATTGGATGCTGCCACAAATGCCACCATTGTAGATTTGGCCAGAATTTTGTCTGATAACCTGACCATAGCCATTGGCAATTACCGGTCCAAACGAGCTATGGCTCAGAGGATTTATCCTCCTTTTTACCTTTCTGCATATATAATGGACACAATATGTTATATTTCTAAGTTTCCTATTATGGGTTGGAAGTGGATGACGCAAGACCCTCTACCCATTCATGTATATCACAAAGAGTTATGGGATTCTCAGTTTGTCCCATATTTTTACCAAATTGGTCATGGAGTTATGTTTCCCTTGTATAGAATTTTGTATGATAAAGACCCTCCGAGATGCTCGCCTGAAGCACAAGTAGACATCCTCACTTTCGCAAGATGGTTCAAGGAAGAAATGTTTACTTATGTCAGGGTTTTTGGAAGTTCTGTACCCCCTCATGTCCTGCGTGTATATAACCCTAATAAACTCTTAGACTGAGAGATTTCCTACCAAACCTGTGGAGAAGGAGGCCTAACTAAATAATTAAAAGACAAAAATAAGGCTATATGGCCCCAGTTTCCTATAGCCTGTGGGGCCTTCTCACTATTTGATGTAGGTCACGCCTTTGCAAAAGTAAATAATATCATGTGCTTACAACTCTTAAAATTCACTCCATGGCCATTTGACCCTTATGAGGTTGCCCACAATTTTACAACAACAGTCAAGATAAAGGTATTCTTCGAAGAAAAAGATTTGTTTGATGATTTATTTCAATAGAAAAATACATTGGAAGAAATTCTGCACACAGCCCAACTACAGCTACCCCCAGAAGAATTTCAAAGGTTCAAAACATACAGGGAAAGAAGGCTGGCCAGTATTCCTTTGGAAAAGCTATGCCTAAAACCCCCAAGAGAGCCAACTCCAAGTGTCATCCTCAGTGGAAGTTCAAGTACCAACGGATCTAAGTCAAAATCTAAAAAAGAAGTGTTTGAACACTCTAAAAGATCTGGAAACAAACTAAATAAGAAGGAAGGGTCAGTGAATGATACTGCCCAGTCAAAAGAACTTCTACATCAGTAGGTTATTACCTCCCCGCAAAGAAATCCTCCCCCTCTAGTCATCCAAGAACCACCAATCACAGCTGAATTAGACAAAGAATGGGAAACCTTCAATGACTTGATCAATCCTGATGGACAAACCATGAAGACAAATGTCAGCGATGTACAGATAATAAAAGAAGTAGTCACGGGAACACTTAGCGAAGCCTCAGATGTGGAGCATATTCCGATTTATCCATCCTCTGAGCTGGTACTAAAAGTAGAAGAAATTCCTCCCCTAGATGTATTTTATAGCCCACAGCATAAAGCAGTAGTAAGAAAGCAGAGAAAGAAAATGAAATTGGAAAGCACTCTCTCTCAAAACACAGAACAATTGGACGTCTTGTGGAAAGATCCCACAAGCAATCCCACGGAAAATCTCACCAAATAATCTCAGATCGCAGGAGCATACGCCTCCGCTACTATCGACAAAGCATCTGAGGTACAACAACTGCTAAAAGAAATGGAAGAGCAGATACAAGTACTCCAACAACAATTGCAACAAGCCCATGCCAATAACGAAGCACAGAAACAACTTGACAAGTTGCAACAGGACTTCCAGCCGAGGCAATTAAGCTATTAGAAAATTTTGAATGAGAAAGGAAAATAGTTACAAGATTTGAGAGAGATGCACAAGGACGAACCTAAGCTCAAAGAGTTCATCGTAGAGTCCATTTCCATAAATGAGCAATTACTACAGCAGCAAGAAGCATTGGGCCAAAAGATGTCACAGTGGCGTCATTATTGCGAAATTAGTGATAAAACCACTAATCAAGTAATAGACTTGCAGAGTGACTACGATCTGATTGACAAACGTGTGAATGAATATTTGGCATGGAAAGAGACGGATGAGCATAAAAGAGCAGGCGCACCAAGAATTAATGAAAATCACAAGGAAATTCTCTTTAACAAATGGGACGAGCAAATCAAAGGGGCAGAGCAAGCAGCAGAAGGAGCAGCCACGGCGGCAAGCAGACTTATTGATTATGTAAATGAAAATTTACACAGGGAAAATTTGATTGCAGAAACCACCCCAGGGTACTTACCAAATGCTCAACAGCTAGAAGCAGATTGGAAACAGAGAGCTCAAGAAAAGGCTAAAGTAATCCAAAGGCTAAGTAAGTTAAACTGGGATTGTTACTGGACATACTTGGTAAAGCCACATAGCAAATGGATGACTGTTAAGTGCATTATAAATGCAACTGAAAAGATGGCGCCAACTCTCATAGATTTTGTTTTCTCAGCCAAGTTGAAAGCGGAAGTCAGCCACCCAAATCTCCTTAACCAGATGCTGCGTACATGTGATTTCAGAGATCAAGCACAGAAATAGTTTAATTTTAGTTTTAATTTCATTTTATTTTCCTAAAAAATGGACGGTCATTTAAACCGCATCCTTTATTTTTGTAATAATTTATCTATAGAATTAGTCAGTAGTATTTAAACACTTCTCATGCGTTTAGAGAGGGGTCCAGAAATTTATCAAAAAAATTTCCTCAGAACATGCACTTTTGCACCCTTAGAGGAGGTTTTGGTGAATGAATGAAATGGGGTTTATTTGATATTTTCATTTGATATCTGCTACTAATGTTTCACTTCTGTACTCATAATGGATGTTAAATCAAGGAGAGATAAATCAATTGTCACTTGAAGGTCATGAGTAGGACTAGTTATAAATGGTACTTTTATCTCTTAACCATTTCTGCTTATGCGTTAAAGTGATATTCAGTTTTCAGTTATTTATATATTACAACATGGATGTTTGAGTTATCATTTGGCACTTTTGTACGGTGATAACTATTTGTTTATGTTTAGTGTATGAATAGCTCATTTATGCGATAATTTTTTCACAGCTGTTTCGTCTAACTTCTTATACGAAGTAGCTCATGTTTATCAAATTCTTTTCTTATGATAGCTGAATGATCTTTATTACCAGTTATTATTTGAAATCTTTTTAAATTTCGATGTTTTTCTGTTTATTAGAATACAATAGCATAACATTAGATTAGATAGAAGTATTCCATTTAGAACAGAAACACCCATCTTTCTCACACACACACACTGAATTGGGAAACTGGTCCCATATCCCCAGTCGAACCCGCTATACCAAATGGATAAGGAGCTTCCAACCAAGGTCCGGACTGGGCGGGTATCGCCCTTGTTTTCAACCTGATTTTCGGGGCCTTCAACATATTTGGCGCTAGAAGGAGGGCCTGAAGCATGTTGTCCGTTGGAATTTGTTTTCAATGTTAACATTTGAATTAGGATGTTCTCTCTTAAACCTCTAATTTGGAGTTGCATCCACGTTCGTGCATCTTCCAACACTCCACCCGAAGTGGTAAGGCTATTGTATCAGGTAAAATTCGATTGTAAGAGAAATTCTTCTGCTTTCAATCATGCCTTTCAATTTATTCAAGGAGTTTCAAATTCTGATTTTCAAGGAATTGATGAAGGCATTTTATGCATAATTTTTACTCTTACATTTGTAGCAGAAGCTAGAAAATGGTGTAGAACCCTTCCGGTTGCCTCAATTCACAGTTGGGATCAATCTGTCACGGTTTTCGTTTACAATTGACTCCTATGATTATGATCAGGTATATGATGAAATTGAATATCTACGAAAAGAAGATGAGACTGTTAGAGATTTTAATATTCGATTTCATCTGAATTGTTTAAAATTTAATATTGAGAATGATCCCATAAGTGAAGAATCATTATATTGTGTTGATCATAATTATTCTCTACCTCATATTCCTGACTCGTATGAAATTAATCCAAGCTTTGTTCAATTCCCTTCCAACATAAATGAGAAATCCAATTCGGATGTGCAAATAAATCATGATGAAGAGGCTTCACAAAGCTTAGAATATATTTTGGATCGAATACTAGAAGACAAAAGCAGCGATTTTGGAAGAAAGGTCACCTTGAAATCTGAAGGCAACTTTGAGGCAAATTCAGAAAATATGATCGCAACTCAACAAATGCCAAGGTCAGAAAAGAAAAGTAATTTTCTTTCAAAAAGCACGAGCATATCAAGGTATGATCTAAAACCTAAAATCTATGATGAACATAATGCGCAAGAGTTTTCAAGAAGAGATATTTCTTGCATCACTCCAGAATCACATTTTTCTCTTTATCCTGAGATTTTTAATGATGATATTTTTTCCCCTCCCAATATTAATGATATTTCAGAAAGTATAGAGGCTGGTCTTAATGAATCACCATTAAGTGATTTTCAAGATAAAGAAACAATTGGAAAACATTCTTTTTCCATTAACAGACATGAAATCCCTATTCCTCGTGGTTTGAATATACTGGATGAAACTGAAGAAAAACCTAGGAAATCTTGTGAAGTCATTTATTATGATTATTTTGATATTGAAGATGTTGATTTATCTCGAGAAAATCAACAGGAACTTCAAATAATATCTGAGAATGAGAAGTATTTTAAATCAGAAACTATTTCAACCGATCCTCATTCTAAAGAAGCTAATCACCTACATGTTTTCATTACCCAAGAAAATATTCCAGTCTATGATTCATATCATGACCAAGCTTTCATGCCTATTTATAATCATGGTCCCCTTTCTGAATCACAAGATGGGGGTCGAGATCACTCAAACCCTATAATCATAGCCAATCCTTGTTAAAGAGAAATCATTACAAAACAATCCCAACTGTGTTGTAACTCTAGTTGTACAGATAATAATTTTATCTTATCTTTTCCTTCTTACCTATTTTGTACAAAAACAAATTTGTTTTCAGATTTCCAGACCTTTGAATCCAAAAATTCATATCTTTAATATGGTCTGTTATATCTTCCATTGAGCATTTATCAATCCTTAATAGAAATCCATCCAGATTTCTATGATCCAATAAGTATTCAATTGGAAAGAAAATTCCATAAGAGGGAAATTCTAAATAAACTTCTAACAATAGTTGTACATTCTTGTTCCACATTCAATTTTCTAAGATCAGTAAGAATTTCGTTTTTAGTATTAATATTTGAACTGTATATATATGCAAGAACAAAAATGAGAGAATGGTTACACTGGATATATGATTACACCTAGTCAATTTCATGTATATTGATTAGAATAGGAGTAGAATTAGTTTAGTTAGTCTGTAGTTCAAAAATAAATGAAGTGATTAGCCCTTTTCATATTTTATAAATATCCAAGGACAAAATTACTTCTCATTAGAAAATTTGCGGTCGTCCTCAAAAAACAATTCTCACATAATAAAACCAGTTGTGAATGGTTACATTAGGCATTTACGAAAAAGACACCAACTCTCTTTTTAGATTTTGATTTTTTCGCTTGTATAAATAGCAAATATTTTGGAAAATTGATCTCTATTATTGAAAGATACAGTTAAAAACTCTAGCCTAGATATGACACTAGTTTCAACTTCATAAAAGTTTGATGAAAATAACCTTTGGTGAAGAAATTGTTTTATATGAGTACAATGAAAGGTATCAATAGAAAAATAAAGATTTTTTGTATAATAGTTACTTCCAAAAACTCTATCATTGTCGTCCAGAGCTATCTAAAGAAAACAATGACTTCCTCCCTGCTAAGGAAATCACAACTTTCAAAGGAACAATCAAAGGATACACTTCATCTTGAAGAATGAGAGGTCTCATCACAAGCCGGCTTATCATAATCACAGATATTATAACTTGCTGACTTTGCCAAATACTGCATACCACAATAGGGCAATGACTCAAGATTGTTAAAATCAAGAGGCAAGGGGTCTCATCACGAGCTAGCTTGTTCAACAAAGTTATAAATCAAGTGAATGACTGTGTCACAAATTGGCTATCAAACCAAGACATTGTTCTTTAAGAATAAAAAGAAAATCAAAGCAATAAGGGTAGATGTGGATTCTTGTTTGACAGTTGTAGGTTTCTTTAAGTAGGATACAGGATCATTGCTGGGTAACAGGTAACCCTGTCAAGGCTATGAACGCTTGCTAGCAACAAAGGCTCTACCTACGACAAATGAGTATATTTTAAAATTGGTTTACAGATAAGACTTTTTTTTATCTTTACAGACCAAGTAATGACTGATGTAAACACAAGGACTAACTTGAGGTAGCAAATAATCAAAGTTGAAAATAGTTGAAACAAAATGTCATTGACAGGTTAGAGCATAATGTACTTTATCTTTCTATAAAAAAGTTTAACTTTCTGAGAAATTTTCTGTTTTGGAAGTTTAGAACGTTCAAATCAAACACAGAGATAACGGGTTCTTCCGAGTGAATCGCCAATTTTTTTGACCACCAACAACCCCCCTCCTTATTTAGTATTAACAATTAATACTAAATAAGCGGGGACCCTTAGTTATTAAATCCAAAAAAGTTAAAGTAGCATTTACATTTCTTTTTGCAAATAAAGTTACCATCATAAGCTTAGGAAGCCCCCTTAGAAACTTTTATAATCTAAGTTTATGATAAGGTAAAAATTATCTTATCAAAGGAAATCACATCGCAAGAAAATAGCAGGATTCAACCTCACAAACACAATCCCAATATTCACGAGATAACGATAACGACCAAATATTGCATCACATGCAGCATAACTTACTTAAAACACTTCAAGAAATCTGCCAATGTGCGATACCATCGATCGCAACGTCGCATCTCACAAGGAACAGGTTAACAAAATATTTGTCATACATAATATTCCTGTGATTTGCGATATCGTGATATTGTGGTTCTGTGATTCTGTGACATTGCGATTTTGCGATTTCACGATCTGCAATATTGTGGTACTGCGATTTCATGATCTACGATATTACGACATTATGATTCTGCGATTTTGCGATTTCGCGATCTCCGATGTTGCAGTAGAAAATCGTAAAATCGCTCCATCGCAAATCTTTTGGGCTCGTTATTCAAGAAATGTAGTTTCCCTAAGTTGACACATGGTCATGCGCTTTAAATGCTTATAAAAGAGTTAGCTGTTAGTTATTAATAGAATATGGGTGCGTTCTCTTCAAAGAACATTTCACGTAAGGTGGTATATTTGGTATGTGTGTGGCATTTAAAAACTTTCCCATCACCCTTCCTTTTCATTCAATTTCACCTCACTTGTGAATTGCAAGCAAGGAGAGGAGAGGACTATACAAAACAATACGCAGGTTGAAATGGGAAAGAAAAACAAAGCTCTGAGCTCCGAAGAAGAAAAAATGGCACCTTTGTATACAGACACGGCTTGCAACAAAGACGCGGGAATACCTACGTGGGAAGGAATGTATAACATGCTCGAAGATGAGAATCCTAGAGTAATGGAGGTTACAACTGTCGCAGGCTCACAAAGCTCTTCTGAAGCATCCCTCACAGAGCTAGCTTGCTCATTCTTACATCAGATAGGAGCAAGGCCAAGAATCCTCCCATACACAGACATGGTCAAATGTATATAGGATAACGTAGAAATAAAAAATAGACAGTTCAAGGTTCATGGTCAAGGACTCATTGGTTCATTCACCGCACAGGATTTAAAGCTTATGTATCATCTACCAGAGCCACAGGTAATCTACAATAGACAGTTTACAGAGAAATTTGTAAAAGAAAATCCGAACCTGGCAGAAACTACCAAAGATTGGTATAAGAGAGATGAGCAGCTGAAAAAGGACAAACACAGTATGTACAGTACTGGTTCCCTTACCTCTCCATATTGCTTTGCTGCTACCATGCTCTGTATAATATTTGGAATGCCAGATATTAACAAATTCTCATGGGAGTGGCTTCCATTATTGGATGCCGCCACAAATTCCACCATTGTAGATTGGGCCAGAATTTTGTCTGATAACCTGGCCACAGCCATTGGCAATTACTGGTCCAAAAGAGCTATGGCTCAAAGGATTTATCCTCCTTTTTACCTTTCTGTGTATATAATGGACGCAGTATGTTATATTTCTAAGTTTCCTATTATGGGCTGGAAGTGGACGACGCAAGACCCTCTACCCATTCATGTATATCACAAAGAGTTATGGGATTCTCAGTTCATCCCATATTTTTTCCAAATTTTTCATGGAGTTATGTTGCCCTTGTATAGAATTTTGTATGATAAAGACCCTCTGAGATGCTCGCCTGAAGCACAAGTAGACATCCTCACTGTCGCAAGATGGTTCAGGGAAGAAATGTTTACTTATGTCAGGGTTTTTGGAAGTTCTGTACCCCCTCATGTCCTGCCTGTATATAACCCTGATAAAATCTTAGCCTGAGAGATCGACTACCAAATCTGTGGAGAAGGAGGCCTAACTAAAGAATTAAAAGACAAAAAGAAGGCTATATGGCCACAGTTTCCTATAGCCTGTGGGGCCTTCTTGCTATTCGATGTAGGTCACGCCTTTGCAGAAGTAAAGAATATCACGTGCTTACAGCTCTTCAAATTCACTGCAAGGCCATTTGACCCTTATGAGGTCGGCCACAAATTTACAACAACAGTCAAGATAAAGGTATTCTCTGGAGAAAAAGATTTATTTGATGATTTATTTCAACTAAAAAACACATTGGAAGAAATTCTGCACACAGCCCAACTGCAGCTACCCCCAGAAGAATTTCAAAGGTTCAAAACATACAGGGAAAGAAGGCTGGCTAGTATTCCTTTGGAAAAGCTATGCCTAAAACCCCCAAGAGAGCCAACTCCAAGTGTCAGCCTCAGTGGAAGTCCAAATCCAAAAAAGAAGTGTCTGAACACTCTAAAAGATCCAGAAATGAACTAAATAAGAACGAATGGTTAGTGAATGATACTTCCCAGTCAAAAGAACTTCTACATCAGTAGGTTATTGCCTCCCTGCAAAGAAATCCTCCCCCTCTAGTCATCCAAGCACCACCAGTCACAGCTAAATTAGGCAAAGAATGGGAAACCTTCAATGACTTGATCAATATTGAAGGACAAACCATGAAGACAAATGTCAGCAATGTACAGATGATAAAAGAAGTAGTCACAGGAACAGTTAGCGAAGCCTCGAATGTGGAGCATATTCCTATTTCTCCATCCTCTGAGCTGGTACTAAAAGTAAAAGAAATTCCTCCTCTAGATGTATTTTATAGCCCATAGCATAAAGCAGTAGTAAGAAAGCAGAGAAAGAAAAGGAAACTGGAAAGCACTCTCTCTCAAAACATATAACAATTGGACGTCTTGTGGAAAGATACCAAAAGCAATCCCACGGAAAATCTCACCAAACTATATCAAATCGCAGGAGCATACGCCTCTGCTACTATCGGCAAAGCATCTGAGGTACAACAACTACTAAAAGAAAGGGAAGAGCAGATACAATTACTGCAACAACAATTGCAACAAGCCCATGCCAATAACGAAGCACATAAACAACTTGAAAAGTTGCAACAGGACTTCCAGCAGATGCAGTTAAGCTATCAGAAAAGTTTGGATGAGAAAGGAAAACAGTTACAGGATTTGAGAGAGATGCACAAGGACGACCCTAAGCTCAAATATTTCATCACAGAGTCCATTTCCCTGAAGGAGAATTATTACAGCAGCAAGAAGCATTGGGCCAAAAGATATCACAGTGGAGTCATTATTGTGAAATTAGTGATAAAACCACTAATCAAGTAATAGACTTGCGCGGTGACTACGATCTGATTGACAAATCAGTGACTGAATATTTGGCATGGCAAGAGACGGATGAGGGTAAAAGAGCAGGTGCACCAAGAATTAATGAAAATCACAAGGGACTGCTCTTTAACAAATGGGACGACCAAATCAGAGGGGTAGAGCAAGCAACAGAAGGAGCATCCACGGCGGCAAGCAGACTTATTGATTGTGTAAGTGAAAATTTACATAGGGAAAATTTGATCACAGAAACCACCCCGGGGTACTTACCAAATGCTCAACAGCTAGAAGCAGATTGGAAACAGAGAGCTCAAGAAAAGGCTAAAGTAATCCAAAGGCTAAGTAAGTTAAACTGGGATTGTTACTGGACATACTTGGTAAAGACACATAGCCAATGGATGATTGTTAAGTGCATTATAAATGCAACCGAAAAGATGGCGCCAACTCTCATAGATTCTGTTTTCTTAGCCCAGTTGAAAGTGGAAGTCAGCCACCCATATCTCCTTAACCAGATGCTGCGTACATGTGATTTCAGAGATCAAGCACAGAAATAGTTTAACTTTAGTTTTAATTTCGTTTTATTTTCCTGAAGAAAGGACGGTCATTTAAACCACATCCTTTATTTTTGTAATAATTTATTTATAGAATTAGTCATTAGTATTTAAACCCTTCTCATGCATTTATAGAGGGGTCCAGAAATTTATCAAAAACTTGTCCTCAGAACATGCATTTTTGCACCCTCAGAGGAGGTTTTGGTGAATGAATGGAACAAAGTTTATTTGATATTTGCATTTGATATCTGCTACTGATGTTTCACTTCTGTACTCTTAGTGGATGTTAAATCAAGGAGATATAAATCAATTGTCGCTTGAAGCTCATGAGTAGGACTAATTATAAATGGTACTTTTATCTCTTAACCATTTCTGCTTATGCGTTAAAGTGATATTCAGTTTTTAGTTATTTATATATTACAGCATGGATGTATGAGTTATCATTTGGAACTTTTATATGGTGATAACTATTTGTTTATGTTTAGTGTATGAATAGCTCATTTATGCAATAATTTTTTAACACCTGTTTCGTCTAACTTCTTATACGAAGTAGCTCATCTTTATCGAATTCTCTTCTTATGATAGCTGAATGATCTTTATTACCAGTTATTATTTGAAATCTTTTTAGATCGCATAGAAGAAATATCACATCCAAGGTTAGCATAAATTTCAATGTTTTCTATTTAGTAGAATACAATAGCATAGCATTAGATTAGATAGAAGTGTTCCATTTAGAAAAAAAACACCCATCTTTCTCACACACACACACTGAATTGGGAAACTGGTCCCATATCCTCAGTCGGACCCGCTATACCAAACGGATAAGGAGCTGCCAACCAAGGTCCGGACTAGGCGGGTATCCCCCTTGTTGTCGACCCAATTTTCGCGGCCTTCAACACTTCCCTGAGTTAATATAATGTTTGGCCTCTGCTTTTTACCCTCTCAGGTGTTTCTTGATGAACGCTTTAGGTGAAAACATCTTTCAGATATCTTCTCTTTTAATTAAACAAGCATTGGTTTTTCTACCTTCAAACCTTTCACCCCATTTTCAGAAGAAGCCTTGTTGTCATCATTTCAAAATTTCTATGGGAAGGATTATGTCGAGATGACCTTCTTTTTATTGCCTACCCAACAACAATTGCCTATGGATCCTATTCAACTTTCTCTTGAAACATTTTTGAAGATGTGAGGCAAGTTTTGCAAATAATTGCCAAGATTTTGGGAAGGGAAGACACAACTTTCATTGACTGAGATATTTTAGGGGTGTTTAATTTAATTCTACAACCTAAGGTTGTACTTGATATACCTTCTTATTGGGGAAAACTAGTCAATTGTTAGTTGTTATACCTAGCTCTTACTGGTTGTTTCAGATTCTGAACACAAGTAACTTATATTTTCCTATACACTCATGTGGATAGTTTCATGCATTTGGGTCTAATTATAATGTATGTACACAAAAATAGGAAATCAATAGTGAATTGGATGTGAGAATTCATGCCAATTATGAAGGATTTACATACTTTACTACTTATTTCATGTCAGTTTCTTACTCCATTGTAAATATCTATCCTCCGCCTTATATTTTTCAAAAATCCCAATCTCTTCTAGAGGTTGGTGACAATTTCAAAGTGGGTGATTGGTTCATTTTGAAGACTATGTTAAGATTAGACTGTATGGAGTAGAGGTTGCCCCTTATAGAATTTCCATATTTGTATCAAAGAGATTATTTTCTTTATAATTCATTAGACAAAGTATAAATGTTAATCAGGTTCATTTTGTACCAGCAAATAAGGGATATTTATTCAAATTTAAAAAACTATTGGGCCTTTTATTGTGAAAAATAGATAGGCCATGGAAAAAGTAGAGAAGATTCTTGGAGACATGTAGTTGTAATAGGGTGAGAAATGGTCATATGATCCTCATCATATCATTTCTAAATTAAGAGTGGAAAAATCATATGCTCCCTATAAACATGAATCTTGACCAGATTTGGAAAAATTGGCAAATTGTAGTAAGACAGGAGCATGTTGAGGGATAGAGATTGAAACCCCATATCCTGAAGAGGAGGGTCTAAAAAGAGGTAATGAAGAAATAATTGATTTGGAGGGTGAAACCAATCAAAGTTCAAAAAATCCAAGGTTGTCTAAAATAGAAAGAGAACCTGAATCGCTCACTGGGAGCTACTCAGATGCAATGGAATTTTAGTTGCAATTGGGAGAAGTAACTTGTAAACCTTCCTCCCATGTGCCTGAAGAAACTTCTCAAAGTGTTGTTCCTATCATAAAACAATTGTACAGTCAAATTGAAAAGATAAATAAGAGGATAAAGGAAAACATAGAATTTGAGCTTGAAGCATAATCAATTTTTGAATATCACACTAGACTTTTATATTCCATGGATCTTGAAAGAAATCAATTGAAGTTATGTTTTTCTCATCCTTATACTCTGATTGTTTCATCATCATCAGGTTTTAACACTATCAACTTGACCGTGAATGCAAGAGAAATTCCATTTCCTCACAAGATTAATTTGCATAGGAAAAATGGAGAATTAATTTACAGTGATTTAAGAAAAACAACCCTGGCTGCTAGTAAGGCAGAAGCTTTTCTAGGAAAAGGTGTAAATCAACTAAAATTGGACAAGGAAAATTGTAGAGCCGTATTCACCAAGAATGAAGAATTGAAGAAGTTGATTGTCAAAATTGGTGTAAATCTGGAAGAGAGAATTGTTTTACAAAAAATCTTGCAAGGGGTAGAGATTAAAATTTAGATGTTGAGGAAAAAGTTGAAATTACCTTTCGTGGAGTATGTCATGGCCCCAGAGGTAGCTCTAGTGGAGAAAGAAAAGGAAATTTTATCGAATGAACTTTTGCAGAGAAATGATGAAATAGTTTCCCTCAAGGAGATGAATTCTAGCTTCCAACATAAACTAAATACACATGTCTGTACTATTTTAATACAATCTGATTCTCATGAACCAAGAGAGAAACTAACCAAAATTAATGACTAAATTAAAGATATCACAGGATGATATGAAGAAGATGCAAAGGAACTTGGATGATACAAATAAAATTTGAAGATAACAGAAAGGGAGTTGGCCATGGCCAATGAGACTGCCTCAAAATACCAAAATGACTACCAAATTAATTATCATGAGAGTAAATAATTGAAGAAGAAACTATAAGGGAATATGTCCCTCATTCAAGCAAAGGAAATTGTTTTGAACGATATTATTAATACACTCACAAACATTTGGGAATTTATGTCAATTGTAGGAGAAGAGAAAGAAATTGTTAGAGATTTGGAGAGAACCATTGCTATTAGTAAATAGAAGATCTAACAATGTGCACAATTTTCCAAGAAGATAATTGATTTCCTTAATTCTCAGTCATAACAGGAATTAAGAGAAATGAATATTGAGGACATAACATAATTGGTGATGGATATTAATAAAATGGTTTTGAATAATTTATATGGAAATATAGTTGGGACAAAGTTGGGATAAATTAAAGAATCTATTTTGAAATTCAATACCAACTTTGATAAAAGAACAAGGGCAAGATTTCCTTCATGTTGGGATCAACATGGAAATTCGCTTCCCTAGGAGACTCATGAAAATAAAAAATTCTGAAAGGGGCAACAATTGTAAATTATCTTCATAAGGATTTTTAGTTGTTATGGTTAATTAGAACTCTTTTTACTCAGAAGCCAACTTATAGTCGAATTACTAGTTTCATAATGGCCGACACAAGGTTTGTAAAAATTCAAAGATCAAATGTGACAGTATGGAAGCAATGCAGAGGGTGGATGTCTCCTACAGAAACAACAACATAAACTAGACATTCTACTACACCTAAATCACAAACCACTCAATGAAGAAAAGCCATCTATTATTTCATTAGAAATTTCTAAAAATGCATTAATAATGATATAATTTTGTTTTTAATTTATCATAGACAAATTCCTTGGAGGAACCCAATATATTAAAGCAATTCAAGTAGTTAATAGTTTTGATAGTTGACAGTTTCATAACCGTCATCACTGTAATCATCATATAAAAGGAGATTTTGGGGAACCAAGAAGGGTTCTGAGTTTTCGACTTTAGAAGGAAGAAGACTCTTTTGTGTAATATTTCTCATCTTTTGGGAGATTTGAATAAAGTTTTTTCAAGGTGATTCCACATAGATTTTGAATGTAACATGTTTTCTCTTATGGTTGTATAATCATTTAAATTTTTTCTGCTATGGGAAAGTGATCTGAATTGGATCCATAAAAGAATGTTAAAGAACCATGACTGTATCAGGTCAGGGCAAATCTCTAAGAATTCAGAACCGTGATAAAAAACACCCCTGAACCAGTGGAAATGGTAGCTAGCATGGAACGACAAGGACCTTGGTCAAAGCGCGCTGACCGAGGCCCATGAAGACTACACATGAGGTCAAAGTAGCCCCTGGGAGCCCCAAATCGGGAAAAGGAGGTGGATTTTGATGCACAATTAACAGGGCTAAAATGGAAGAGCCTCGAGCACATGGACACATGGCGAACCGGATAACTGCGGGTAGAAAAGGCAAAACATGCTAAATGTGCAAAGGTGGGACCCGCACTCTCGAAACCGGTGGTATTGATCAGGGCGCCCTCAAATGGTAAGCGGTTTTGGATGGAAGTAGAGTGATCCCACTCAATAATCGATGCATGGCAAGCAGAGATTAGAGAAAGCTATCGTTGGTCACGCGTTATCAATCGAGCAAGTCAACTGCGCGGGACGTGTATATGACGTTGGATCTAGGTGACCCAGATCAAATAATTGAGATCATGCCCGATGGAGGAAGTAGAATCAACAAAGGAATACACTGCATTTTAGAAGGATTTGGAATCTGTTTGACCGCCATAGTGGAGGAAAGACTTCATCCACGACGAAACTGAAGAAATGAACTGAAAAAGCAGGCTGGCGCTGTTTAGAGGAGGACATGTGGCCACTTCTTGAGAATTCATGCTGAAGCTGAATAGGGAACTCCAAGTGCTACTGCAAAAGTTGAATCGATAGAGGTGGAAGAGGAGCCGAACATGCATGAGTTCGAGTGGCTTCAAAACCATAAACAGAGACAGAATACACAATCAAGTTGGAGAATAGTGCGAGAGATGAAGAAAGAAGACAGAGAGACCAAAGTCCTGAGAGGAGGACATAATACACAAATAATGAAGACAGTGAAGAAAAAGCAGAAGGACGACAAAGGGCCAAGCTGACCAGCGGCAACATCGAGCACCAAAGAGCTTGAGAGATTCAAGCCATCCCATCGAGGAAACTGTTCAGACTATAGGTTTTAACCCCATACAAAAATTACCTGCATATGAATTCTAAATCATAGGAAAAATAAAAATGTCAGAGCATAACAAATAAAACACAGATACACAAAGATTTTCCACTGTATCCTAAAATCGGGACTACCAGCTTGATTTTTCATTATGTTCCTTTCAATATTACAATACATATTTATACATGCTGAAGCATCCAATACCATGGACCGAAAACCATCGCGTCCAAAACCATGGACCAAAAACCATAGGTAGGTTCACCCAACCTAATATAGGGTCCAATTTATTTTTTCCCGGGGTGCTACCCCAGACCCTGTAGAGGGGGGCTACCCGCCCCCCTCAAACCCCACGGACAGGGGGGGTTGCCACCCCCCTATGACAACCCAACAATATCCCACTTGTTTTCTTCTTTCCACAGGGGCCACAGGAGAGTTTAGTCATTTTTCCAGCCCTGAAATGCCCATTGTTTCTCTACACCAAGAGAACTTCTCAGAGCTCACAGATTTTGTCAATGCATCTGCAGTATTCTTCAAAGTGTCCACCTTTACCAGCAACACCTTTTCATCTTCTATCATATCCCTCACAAATTGATACTGCACATCAATGTGCTTTGTCTTTGAATGATAAGCAGGGTTGTAGAATTGAGGCTTCTGTGATCCATCAAAGTTATAAGAAGAGATTTGGCGAAAATCACATATAGAAAGACCTTTGTCGACGCGTTTCGAACCAACTAGTGTGGTTCATCGTCAGGACAAGTTGAAGACATAGATCCAGCTTAAAATGTTAAATAGTCTAAGCAAAGACTCCAATGGCTAACTCTGAATAACGACTAATTTTGACTATAGGACCCAGGTCAAAATTATATTAGTCAGTTGAGATTAGTCACGTCGTTGTTTTGGTGGTCTTTCTCCTACTTAGTTTGTGATTCTCAACCAAGTATTATTATGTTATCCTTTATACCAATGAACACCCATACACATTCATTATCCACAACATTATATAAGAGAAATGCAACAATATAAAGGAAGGGGAAACTCCCTGCAATATGAGTCTTCCCAACAATATATTATACAATCTTTCGTTTTTACAATGCACAAGCCTATGGTGGTCTTTCAACCATGTCGACGAGGTGCGCCACCACCGAACACTTTCTTTTTAACAATACTCGTGCACATGGACTACACCTAAATATACTTTCTCCTACTTAGCTTGTGATTCTCAACCAAGTATTATTATGTTATTTACCTTTATACCAATGAACACCCATACACATTCATTATCCACAACATTATATAAGAGAAATGCAACAGTACAAAGGGAGGGACAACTCCCTGCAATATGAGTCTGCCCAACAATATATTATACAATCTTTCGTTTTTACAATGCACAAGTTAAATCTTGGGAAACCCCAAATTTACACTTAGCCAAATATACAACTTCGGCAAACTCAGTTGCCCAGCTCGTCAACACCTCCATACGGTCGTCGCACGACTCACCAACCCTTCGTTCACCTCGTCGCACCGTCGTGTCATTATCCCAACTCGGGCGTGCCTCCAAGTCACCACACACGGGTGCCTCCAACCGAGACACACCTCCGTTCACAATCTCAACACTTCACCGTTTCGTCGTGCACAACACGCCCTCACCCGGTCGCCCGGCTGCACGCCCACCGTTCACCCATTCAACTTCGCCCAAGTCACCGCATGACGTCGCCCGGGTCGCCACATGACTTCACCCGGTTCGCCCGAACGACCTCAGCCGGGTCACCACACGACCTCGCCCAGGTCACCCGAACGACCTCACCCGGGTCATCACACGACCTCGCCCGAGTCGCCCGAACGACCTCCCGAGCGACTGCTTGAATGACCTCGCAAACGACCTACCCAAACGACTATTCGAACGACCTGCCTGAATGACCTGCCTGAACGACTATTTGAATGACCTGCCCGAACGACCTGCCCAAACGACTGTCCGAACGACCTGCCTGAACGACCTGCCCGAACGACTGTCTGAACGACCTGCCTGAACGACCTGCCTGAACGATTATCCAAACAACCTGCCTGAACGACAGTCCGAACAACCTACATGAACGACTTTCCTGAACGACTTTCCCGAACGACTGCCCGAACAAGTTTTCTGAATGACTGTCCAAATGATATTCCCGAACGACTTTCCTGAACGACTGTCCAAATGAGTTTCCCGAACGGCCGTCTGAACGATTTTATCGAACGACTGTCCGAACGACTTTTCTGAACGAGTTCACATTGTTGATCAATTTCTTGATGGTCGTTTGTCTCCAAACGCCCTCCAATATATACGGGCGGGTGGTGAATTGTGTCACCCGACCGACCCACACCAAACACCCGACCGACTCGCTCATAACGTGTTGTCTCACCCCGGAGGATGGTCGGACCGCCTAACTCATGAGACTGACCCCTCAACTCGCCCAACACCTTATAAACTTGCCCAACGTTCATTGTGTTTCATGTTTCGCATGCACTTCGCATGGTGGAGTCGCCCTGCCCGTCGCACGAAGCGCAGGTCCTGACATCCTCCCCCACTGGAAGTCATTGTCATCCTCGACAATATCTCATCCCGACAACCATCTGTCACCAAGATCACCATACCAAGGTATACACCCATCGGTATGTCATAGATCGGAAATCATCTCAATCCATGACCATCGACCATACTGTCACAATCTCCACATGCTGCTCTCCATTATGGAAGGCTAGTCCCTCCATCTCAAGCTACATGTCCACTGCAACATCATGTGTCGACCTCATCATGTGTCATCCCATGTGAACTGTTGTCATGATACTCCAACACAATGCTAACACATCTCTGTACACTTCGGGACCCCATGTCTGAACTAGTCGGATGGCCAGTCCAACTGTCACGCTCAAACCATGAGAGTGAACATCCTCATGCCACCATCAGTCGTTTCTCAAAACATCCCTGTCACATCCTGAACTCGATGAAGAATATATCCATAAGTGTAACCATGCTCAGGTCCATGAAGTAGTCCTCATCTCATCTGCAGCATGCTATCCAAGGTAGTTGAGTCTCGGCTCAACCCATGCCCAAGTGTTGCCACCAAGGCATCATCATCGTCGTAACTCCATCACTCCAAAGTGTCTCATATCGACCCTCCACATCAAGTCACTCTTTCAAGACATGCCCATACATGTACTTTGAAAGTATGCACCCCATCCTGCATCAAAGTCTCTGAACTCAGCTCCTCAATGCATCAGATCCTCTAAGTCCACCTATATGAAGTCCCCAAGAGTCACAACAACCTCATGTCATCATGAGCTCCATAAGTCATCCCCAACCAACACTCTAGCAAGCATACAAGTCTCCACCCAAAGGTCTCTGGAAGATGCCTCAGCTCTCCGTGTAGTAAGAATGCCCCATAGACTGCTCACGACTCCATCCAAGTCCATGGTCTTGTTGTACAAGAGTGTACAACCTCTCCATAGTCTCATAAGTATAAGTCTCCATGTCACATAATCAAATCCATCTGCTCAACATCCATGCCAGTTGGTATCAGAGCTGATATCTGGGTTGATGAAGAAGTGTTGATCCCACCACACTACCGTGAGTTGGTATCAGAGCTCGGTTGAGCTGGTTGAGCAGGTTGCTCGTGATAGTGAAGGCAAGTACTTGCAGGTGAAGGAAGCTAGTTTCACATGAGTGGAACAAGGGTCGGTTCATGGTTGCAGGGTGCTTGGTGAAGTTGATAAAGTTTGGAACCGGGTGTCGTAGAATTGAGCAGGTGGTACTACGTGCTGATCATACGATTTGGGCACTTGTCAGGTGGGCAAGTGGGACTGCGTGTGGGAAGGTATACATGGTTTGGGCGTCTGAACGAAGTATGAACCTGAGACGACGAAGCACAAGGCATGGTAGGTTTGCAAGAAGGCGAAGGGAAGCTCTTGCTTACCTTATACAGGTTGAATCAGACGAAAAAGGAGAATCCCTGGATTCAAGAAGATCTTACAGTCTTGGAAAAGAATGTTGAGGATGAGCTTCTTCAACTTGGATGGAAAATGGAGCAAGATGAAGTTGCAGATTGTGCAACCAAAAAAGAGGAAGTCGTGATAGTTGAGATGGTTGCAGATATGATCATGATGGAGGATGAACTTGAGATTGATCAAGTTGGACCAGGATCGTGCAGTTTGCAGACATGTATGGATGAGGGTACTCTCATGGAGGAACCTCATGATGATGTAAGTACTATTGATACATGTGTTTCATTTGAGTATTTGGTAGATGGACCATATGCAGGGAAGGGCAAATCCAGTTTGCCGATGCTAGGGAACATCTTACCATGGATGTTCATGATGAGACCTTGTATGGAGAAGCAAGGATTGCTGATTGTTGCAGGACTTGTTGGGGTTGTTTGTGGCCTTATGGTAGAAGGTACAAAGACCCGTGGCAAGGGTGGAACTTGATGATCGTTGTGGATGAGTGGGTCATGCTTTAGCCACATGGCTAAGTGCCCCGCATGACCCATGGACAGTTTGAAGGGCACACACTTGGGTGGACTTCTCATGGCCCAGACCAAGAGCAAGTCTTGGTGGAACCTTTGGTGGAGGAGCTATGATGGAAGGGACACTTAATGATGATGTTTGGGTGGACTTCTCATAGTCTTGGTGGACACTTAGGTGGAGGAGCTATGATGGAGGAAACTCATGGCATGATGATATGGTTGGGTGACCAAGTTCACTAGACCGAAGATTGCAGCTTGGATAGGGATGACCGATGGTTGTGATGGGTCTACTTGGTTGGACTGCATGGCAACTTAGTCATGGACATCAGGTTGGAGACATGGAGCATGGTAGTCTTATGCAGGGACATATTGTGGGTGCACTTGTAGAGATGTCACTTATGGGCATCCAATGAGGTGTACCAAGGCATGGATGTTGTGCAGATGGATTTGCTTGTGTGACATGGAGACTTATTACTTATGAGCCTATGGGGAGGTTGTACACTCTTGTGCAACAAAGCCATGGACTTGGATGGGGTTGTGAGCAGTCTATAGGGAATTCTTACTACATGGAGAGCTGAGGCATCTTGCAGCGACCTTTGGGTGGAGACTTGTATGATTGTTGAGATGTTGGTTGGAGATGGCTTTTGGAGCTCATGATGACATGAGATTTTTGTGACTTTTAGGGACTTCGTATATGGTGGACTTAGAGGATCTGATGCATTGAGGAGCTGAGGTCAGAGACTTTGATGCAAGATGGGGTGCATACTTTCAAGTACATGTATGGGCATGTCTTGAAAGAGTGACTTGATGTGGAGGATAGATATGAGACACCTTGAGGTGATGGAGTTACGACGATGATGATGCCTTGGTGGCAACACTTGGGCATGGGTTGAGCCGAGACTCAACTACTTTGGACAGCATGTTGCAGATGAGATGAGGGCTACTTCATGGACCTGAGCATGGCTTACTTGTATCGAGATGGATTCTTGATCGAGTTCAGGATGTGACAGGATGTTTTGAGAAACGACTCATGGTGGCATGAGGATGTTCACTCTCAGGGTTTGAGTGTGACAGTTGGACTGGCCATCTGACTAGTTCAAACATGGGAACTACTAGTGTACACGGATGTGCTATTATTTGTTGGAGTATCATGGCAGCAGTTCACATGAGGACGACACATGATGAGGTCGACACGATATGTTGCAGTGGGCATGTAGCTTGAGATGGAGGGACCAACATTCCACGATGGAGAGCAACATGTGGAAATTGTGGCATGGTGGTTGGTGATCATGGATTGAGATGATTTCCGATGTATGACATACCAATGGATTTATACCTTGGTATGGTGATCGTGCGACCGGCGGGGCGACTCCACCATGCGAAGTGCGTGCGAAACACGAAACGAAATGGACATTGGGCAAGTTTATAAGGTGTTGGGC
Source organism: Pinus taeda (assembly GCA_000404065.3). NCBI lineage: Eukaryota > Viridiplantae > Streptophyta > Pinopsida > Pinales > Pinaceae > Pinus > Pinus taeda. Next base: position 17,106 of record APFE031420423.1, on the reverse strand, counting down.
GAGTTGAGGGGGCGGTCCCATGAGTTGGGCGGGCCGACCATCCTCTGGGGCGAGACAACACATTATGAACAAGTCGGCCAGGCGTTTGGTGTGGGTCGGCCAGGTGACACAACCCGCCACCCGCCCGTATATATTGGAGGGTGTTTGGAGGATAACGACCATCAAGAAATTGATCAACAATGTGAACTCATTCAGAAAAGTTGTTCGAGAAAATTGTTCAGACGGTCGTTCGGGAAACCTGTTCGGACAGTCGTTCAGGAAAGTCGTTTGGGAACTCGTTCGGACAGTCATTTAGAAAACTTGTTCAGACAGTCGTTCAGGTAGGTTGTTCGGACAGTCGTTCAGGCAGGTCGTTCAGGCAGGTTGTTCGGACAGTCGTTCGGGCAGGTCATTCAGGCAGGTCGTTCGGGCAGGTCGTTTAGGCAGGTTGTTCAGGCAGGTCGTTTAGGCAGGTCGTTCAGGCAGGTTGTTCGGACAGTCGTTCGGGCAGGTCGTTCGGGAGATCGTTCAGGCGACCCAGGTGAGGTCGTGTGGTGACCCGGGTGAGGTCGTTCGGGTCACCCGGGCATGGTCGTGTGGCGACCCGAGTGAGGTCGTTCGGTTGAACCGGGTGAAGTCCTGTGGCGACCCGGGTGAAGTTGTGCGGAGACTTGGGCGAAGTTCAATGGGTGAACATGCGGGAGTGCGGACGGGCAGCCTAGTGATGGCGCGCCATGCACGATGAAAAAGTGAAGTGTTGAGATTGTGAATGGAGGTGTGTCTCGGTTGGAGGCGCTCGTGTATGGCGACTTGGAGGCATGCCCAAGTTGGGCAATCAACACGATCGTGTGACGAGGTGAACAAAGGGTTGGTGAGTCGTGCGGCAACTGTGCGGAGGTGCTGACGAGCTGGGAAATCGAGTTTGCCAAAGTTGTATATTTTTCTGTGTAAATTTGGGGTTTCCCAAGATTTAACTTGTGCATTGTAAAAACGAAAGATTGTATAATATATTGTTGGGCAGACTCATATTGCAGGGAGTTTCCCCTCCCTTTATACTGTTGCATTTCTCTTATATAATGTTGTGGATAATGAATGTGTATGGGTGTTCATTGGTATAAAGGATAATATAATAATATTTGGTTGAGAATCACAAACTAAGTAGGAGAAAGTGAATTAGGCGTAGTCCATGTGCACGAGTATTGTTAAAAAGAAAGTGTTCGGTGGTGCCGCACCTTGCCGGCCATGGTTGAAAGTTCCCTGCAATATGAGTCTGCCCAACATTATAATATACAATATTTCGTTTTTAGAATGCACAAGTTAAATATTGGGAAACCCCAAATTTACACTTAGCCAATTTTCCAACTTTGGCAAACTCGGTTGCCCCGCTCGTCGGCACCTCTGCACGGTCATCGCACGATTCACCAACCCTTCCTTCACCTTGTCGCGCCATCGTGTCGTTTGGCCAACTCGGGCGCGCCTCCAAGTCACCACACATGGGCGCCTCCAACCAAGACACACCTTTGTTCACAATCTCAACACTTCACCGTTTCGTTGTGCACAGCGCGCCCTCACCCGGTTGCCCGTCCGCATGTCCACCATTCACCCTCTCAACTTTGCTCAAGTCGCCGCACGACTTCACCCGCGTCGCCACACGACTTCACCCGATTCGCCCGAACGACCTCACCCAGGTCGCCACAAGACTTCGCCCGGGTCACTCGAACAACCTCACCCGGGACACCACACGACCTCACCCGGGTCACCTGAACGACCTCCCAAATGGTTACCTGAATGACCTCCCGAACGACCTACCCAAACGACTATCCGAACGACCTACCTAAACGACCAGCCTGAACGACTGCCCGAACGACCTGCCTGAATGACCTGCCCGAACGACTGTCCGAATGACTTGCCCGAACGACCTGCACGAACGACTGTCCGAACGACCTGCCTGAACGACCTCCCCAAATTACTGTCCGGACTACCTGCCTGAACGACCTGCCTGAACGACTATTCGAACGACCTGCCTGAACAACTTTCCTGAACGACTTTTCTGAACGACTCCCCGAACGGCTTTTCTGAACGAGTGTCCAACCGAGTTCCCGAACGACTTTCCTGAACGAATTTCCGAACGAGTTTCCCGAATGATCGTCCGAACGATTTTCCCGAACGACTGTCCAAACAACTTTTCTAAACTAGTTCACATTGTTGATCAAATGCTTGATGGCCGTTTGCTTCCAAACACCCTCCAATATATACTGGCGGGTGGCGGGTTGTGTCACCCGGCCGACCCACACCAAACGCCTGACCGACTCGTTCATAATGTGTTGTCTCACCTCGGAGGATGGTCGGCCCGCCCAACTCATGGGACCGCCCCCTTAACTCGCCCAACACCTTATAAACTTGCCCAACGTTTATTTCGTTTCATGTTTCACACGCACTTCGCATGGTGGAGTCGCCCTGCCCGTCGCACAAACCGCAGGTCCTGACATCCTCCCCCACTGGAAGTCATTGTCGTCCTCCACAATATCTCATCCCGGCAACCATCTGTCACCAAGATCACCATACCAAGGTATACATCCATCGGTATGTCATACATTGGAAATCATCTCAATCCATGACCATCAACCACCATGTCACAATCTCCACATGCTGCTCCATCGTGGAAGGCTGGCCCCTCCATCTCAAGCTACATGCCCACTGCAACATATCGTGTCGACCTCATCATGTGTCGTCCCCATGTGAACTGCTACCATGATACTCCAACACAATGCTAACATATCACTGTACACTACTAGTCCCCATGTTTGAACTAGTCGGATGGCCAGTCCAACTATCACGCTCAAACCATGAGAGTGAACATCCTCATGCCACCATCAGTTGTTCCTCAAAGCATCCCTGTCACATCTTGAACTCGATCAAGAATCCATCCATAAGTAAACCATTCTCAGGTCCATGAAGTAGTCCTCATCTCATCTGCAACATGTCCATGATGTTTGGTGTCAATGTGCTATATGAAATCAGCCACATCTATCCCAACATCATCCAATGTGTGTGTCTCCTCCATATGAAGAGACCATCTCATCAATCTCCAACTCTCGGTTTCCCACATCCATGCCTATGAAGCTACCTCCATCACATCTGCAATGTGTCATCCCTTAAGTCATCCAAGTGCTCTAGGAGAACACTTCTCCATCAAGTGTCAAGTGTCCGAAGAGAACACCTCCCTCATTTATCCATGTGTTGCCCATGATCAAAGATCAATCAGCTCCCATGTGTAAAAGTAGGCTGATGACCGGGTGTTGAAGGTAGAAGCTGCTACACAACTTCACCGAAGTGAAGTTGGTATCAGAGCTCGGTTGGGCTTGGTTTGAGCAGGTTGCTCGTGACAGTGGAGTCAAGTACTTGCAGGTGAAGGAAGCTAGTTTCACACAAGTGGAACAAGGGCCGGTTCATGATTGCAGGGTGCTTGGTGAAGCTGGTAAAGGTTGGAACCAGGTGTTGTAGAGTAGAGTAGGTGGTACTACGTGCTGGTCATACGATTTGGGCACTTTTCAGGTGCGCAAGTGGGACTGCGTGTGGGCAGGTATACATGGTTTGGGCGTCTGAAACAAAGTATGAACCGGGGAAGACGAAGAACAAGGCATGGCAGGTTTGGAAGAATGTGAAGGGAAGCTCTTGCTTACCTTATACAGGTTGGAGCGGTTGAAAAAGGAGAATCCCCGTATTCAAGAAAATCTTGCATTCTTGGAGAAAAATGTTGAAGATGAGCTTCTTCAACTTGGTTGGACAATGGAGCAAGTTAAGGTTGCAGATTGTGCTACCAAGGAAGAGGAAGTCTTGATGACCGATGATGTTGCAGACATGATTATGATGGAGGATGAACTTGAGTTTAATCAAGTTGGACCAGGATCGTGCAGTTTTGATCCAGATTTAAACAGGAATGCAACCAATTACAGAGATAACCATATACACAAATATGCAGCGGAAATAATACTTCATTTCATTAATGGAAAATACTAAAATATG
>APFE031420421.1:0-15279 GCA_000404065.3 Pinus taeda | reverse complement strand
AACGAAACACATTGATACAAGGTTTCACTACATCAGAGAATTGGTGAACAATGGAGAAATCGTCCTAGAACATTGCAGGACTCAAGAACAGGTTGCAGACATTTTAACAAAGCCACTGGATCAGAAAAGCTTTGAATTTTTGAGGAAGTGTCTCGGTATGACCGAATGCCCAACAGTTGAAATTAAAGGGGAGTGTTAAAATTATAATTTCAACCGCGCGGGAAACCACTCAGCAATACCATAAACCACCCTCAACCATTTCGCACCGCTTTTGGAAAAAAGTGGTTTATGTCTGAGGGCCTCCGAACACCCCGATCAACGGCCACGCGTCCGGTGTACAGACTCAAAACCACTTTCCCCAGACGCTAAAGTTCGTTTGTTTTGTCTGAGGTTCGTGTGCGAATTGCGTCCGATCAGGTCAACGGACAAGGATTTCATTCAACCTACCCGAATGTTATTTTTACTTTTACCGCACGTTCTATTTAATGTATTTAATGAATTGGTCATAGTCTTAGGTAAAATTTTAATTCTAATGTTACGGCATGTATGAGCATAAATTAAAATAGGCATGGGCATAAGTAATTGTTTTAAATTTTAATGTTTTTTTATTATTCACGGGGGTGGCGTAAGTTTGGTTTTTACGGAACATGTAAAACCATATTTTGTAGTTGACCATTCAGCAAGTGTAAGAGATGTAAAAAAAACGCACAGCAGTGCAGGAGAAGCAGGCTCGCAGTAGCGAAAAGAACAGGGGAAACACAACAGTGTAAAAGACTCCCCACAGTGAATGCAATTGGATTTCTTCTTATAGGTGGATATAGTTGTTAATTGAAATGAATGGTATGGCAATTTTTTGTTTATTTGAATATGAAATGTAAAATCTCCAGCACTTCGAATGTAATGAAGAATTTCACATAGAAGTGAATGTGAAAGAATTTTCTTACAACAGTAAATGTAAAAGCTATTTTACAGCAGTAAATGTGAAAAGAAGATTTTACACAGTGGTGTAAAAATCATTTGTAACAGAGGTAGAGTAATTTTGGTTTTGGTGAAATGTTTTGGTGAATCCCTCTCAGCATAGAGGATGAATATGTATCAGTGAATTTGTTTTAATGAATAGAAATCTTTTATGGTGGTGCAATACTCTGTTCTCAGTTAATTTCTTTTAAAAGCTTCCCTGTACAAAAAGATCCTGGAGTAAAGAAAAACAGAGCATTGCTCTGTATTCAGTTTGTTTGTTTGTTTTTGGGATTTTACCAGAAAAATCCCCAACAAGGCTCTGGGAGGCGGTTTCAACAGAAGCAGGGGCAGAGTCTTGTAAGGGTTTTTGAATGAGATAGTTGCAATGTTGTTTTGATCCGTTGTTTTATTGAAAGGGAAGGCATTTGATCGTAGGAAACCCATAGTTTTTAAAATTCGTTATCTGTGATTTTTCCGAGAGCAGCCACATTTTTTTATTTGCGTCGCTGCAAATCCAATCTGTGATTTTTCCGAGAGCAGCGGCCTTTGCATCTTTGGAACGGAGACCTAAATTATGAAAAGAGATATATACTGACCTCCAAAAGCCACTTTGTGAAATAAAACAAAAGCTTATGCATCAATTAGTTAAACAACGAAATGCACTCCAACTAATTCTCTCCCTGCTGCCACCTATATCTCTTTAATTGTTGCCCTTGCCTATGTTGTCCATGTTCTAACTCCCGACTTTGCTGCTTAAACCACTGATACTTGCTCTGATGTTTCTCGTCCTGTTGCTGGGGTTTCTCGTCCTTGCTCAGAGTAAGAAGGTAATGTTGCTTCCGTCGCTTCATTGAAATCTGGAACTAGAGAATAGAACTAGAAGATATCACACTATGGCTTTATGTCGCGGGCTTTGCTAGTGCCTTCAGGGTGAATATTATTAGTGCCTTTCGAGTGCTTATTGTGTCAATATCTTTATGGATTGATGATATAATCTTTTTAGATTAAGCAACGACACGAAGCTCTTAACGGAATTCCATGAGTCAATCTGAAAAATCTGGGCATCTTTTGAGGGTTGCCACTCTTTTGGTGTAGATGTCATCGATATCAGACACCCACCCTTAGATGACGGCAGAAAGCCCAAACAATTAAAGGAAAAGACTCATGGATTTGTTTCAGGGGCAGAGTGTATATGTGAGACACTGGATAAAAAAAGTTTTCTTGTAATTCTCAGTTAAAAGAAACGGAGTTGTCTATAATGCGACTTTTTGGAGATTCCGGTGACGGAATCCGGCGGAAGAAATGAGGTTAAATCTTGATTTTTAGCAGTTAAAATGGTTTTTTAACTGCATATTTGGTTAGGGCTTGGGACAACTGGGAGCCATTTGATTTGTGTAAAATAGCTATCAAACCTGGGATTCCAATGAATTGCTGCCGGATTTTGACCGGAAAAATCTGCCAGAAAAGCTTTCAAAAAGTCGTGTTATAGACTACTGCAAAAGAAACTACAACACTCAAAATCTATTTTTAAAAATAAAAAATAAAATAGATGATAATTAAAGCATCGAATTGGACAGGAAAAGGGTTCAAAGAAACCGAAGCAGAAATGACAGCTACCTAATGGAGAAACGACAACTAACAGATGGTTATGAATCTTAAGCACCGCTGACCACTTGAAATTGTTGTTACCTAGCCCACCAGCCATGCCCCATACTGTAATTTTTTCTTCATGTGGTCACAAATTAATATCAGAAAATCACAAATCATAACTCAAATTTTAATTGACAAAATGATTTGCAAATGCAACCAAAACAAATCAATTTATTAGGTTGAAAATGAAAACGATGCAAAGATTTTAACACACTAGTCCCTCGTCGAATCAACGTCTTGCGTAAAAAAATTCTCTGCCTCCGTCCATCGAACCCGGCATCTCGTTTCTTCCCGTTTCTTCCTGTGTCAGTGATCTCACCCTCACACAAACACCGTCACGCTCCTATGCAAAGACACTATTTCTATTTATTAGGTTGATATACGTTCCATACGGCTTATTAACCACATACACAACCATGAGATACTATTTGCTTTATTTGCTTTTCTTGGAGGCGATGCCTTTTGCTTTTGTGATGATGACGGCCACTTATGAATTATTGTAAGTTATCAATTCAATGTTTACATTATAAGTTAATCTTAATAATAAAATTTATTAGGTTTTTAAATAAAGATTAATTAGTGGTGGTCTGACTAGGTTCTTTACCAGTCTTGAGGACAAATCAAAATAAAAAATGAGTATTTTCAACCTGAAAAAAGCTTTATATTGATATAATCAGCAAAGTGCCAAAAAATATAGTCAGTATGCATAAGCTTGAAAGAAGCATTTCATAATAAAAAACATAGTCAGTATGCATAAGCTTGAAAGAAGCATTTCATAATCAAGCGAAAATTATGTGATTTCGCTATAATGGGTGATTCTAACACGGCAATGAGATCTTGCTCTTTAAGTTAATTTTTTTGGAAGGAGAACTTTCGCATGTGTATAAAAGAATCACAAACCTTTTGGCTTTATCATTAATTTAATTTCAAGTTAAATATATATACAGAAAACTAAACTGTACCTAGACAAATTAACCAATGAAACTTTACAACTGACCGTAAAACCATGTGGAACTCTCAAAGAGGCCCCAATCCCATAACTAATGTCCGTGCTAATAAGGAAAGGTGGCATTTGTCTCATGCAGCGACTGTGGAGTCGTTTGGAGTAAGCAAAGGTTCAAATCATTACTTGGCCAATTGTCCGGTGCACTGGTACCATACGCATGGCACGCAGCACGATATCAACAGACCTTTCACGGGTACGGAAGAGTTTATAAAATTATGACTGCGCATCGCGAGTATGGAGTCAGATCAGAGGATTAATCAAACTGCCTTCATTATACGAGTTCATTAATGAGTCCCGTCGTCGATAGCTTGTACTTCGAACACCACACGTCAAACTGGGCTTTCATTATAAGTTATACCTTTAATAATTATTTTCTAAAAATCTCTATTTGTGATTGCACTGTCCAAATATGTCATCGATAATATTCGGAATCAAAGAATTTTTTTATTCCTATATACAGTAAAGGAGGATTGAAGTTTCTCATTTTTATTTTAAATTTTTAAAATTAAGTATTAATCAAATTAATTTTTGAATATTATTAACATTTATAAATTGTTTATTATTTATTTTGAAATTAATAATATTTTGTTATTATATAAAGCTAAATTTATTATTTATAATTATTTTGTAAAATTTTGTTAATTAATAAATTAATTAATATAATATCAAAATATTTAATATATGTTTATTATGTTTAATATTATTATGTTTAATTTAATAATGTTATAATTTTATAATATAAATCTAATATTAATAATTAAAAATTTTATATTAATTATTATTAAATTTAATATTTTTAGATTTGATAATTATTAATTTGAATATGATGGTACTTATTGTTTTCTATGTGAACATAATTTTCTATTTATTGTTGTTAAGAGATTATAATGTATTTAATATTAATTAATTTTATAATCTTTATTATAGTTATAAGATTTAATTAATATTACTGTTAGTAATTATAAATTATTTATTAGTTTTAATTATTTTATAAAGTCCTATATTTTTTTCCGGAAGATTTATAAAGTCTTATTAAAAGATTTAGATAATATTACATTTGATTAATAACAAAATAAGTTATTAGTTTTTAAAATATTATTAGAGATTAAGCAATATTTTGAAAGAGTAATATTTTTTTTAAATAATAAAATCAATTTTGTTGTTGTTGTTGTTGTTGTTGTTGTTGTTTTTTTTTTTTTTATGGAAAATTTTGGATACATTTCAAGAACTTTTTTGTGATATAAAATTGTGATAAAATTATAAGGAGAGTGTTAATTTTGTTACTAATCTTTTGAATCTTAGATTGTGATATTAAAAGTATAATATTATAATATATAAATAAATTTTATATTTTTATTATATAATAATAAGTAAATAACAAATAATATATTATATTTAAACAAAACATATTTTGATCAGATTTCTTATTCTTACATTTATAAGAAGCTAAATGAAAGCGTGGACAAGCTTTCGAAAGAAGCAACGCATCGTCTTCTAAGAGAATGGATAATCGTAAAACACACACCAAAAGGAACATATCAGTACTTCCACAGGACATACATTGACATGGATCTACAGAGGGGAACAACCCCTAATTTTTAGAATATTTTGCTATAAATTTTGTTTATATGCAGTTTTTGTTTGAACCGACTTCCACAGGACATACATTGACATGGATCTACAGAGGGGAACAACCCCTAATTTTCAGAATATTTTGCTATAAATTTTGTTTATATGCAGTTTTTGTTTGAACCGATGTAAATAACATATCTATTACAATCATCACCTTCCGGGGTGAAAATTTTGATCTCCTTCCGGAATTTTGATCTCTATTTTGGTTATGGACCAACACAGTACACTGCTCCGCATCTCATTGTAATTATTCTGACCTTATGACAGTGGATCTTTGTTGTAATTATTCTGACCTTATGACAGTGGATTTTCGGCCACAATACAGCATATGCCCATGGGCATCTACAGCATGTAATTTCACCTATAATGAAATTATGAATTTTCTTTTAGGGAAAAAACAAATATATTATAAATAAAAATTGAATTGGGTAAATATGATAGATTTTATTTTCTAAATTATTTAAACAAAATCCAATTTAATATATCTATTTATTAATTTATTTTGTTAAAATTTCCATATCTAAATTGAATTGTTTAATAACTATTTAAATATTCCTAGCCTAAAACTTGGTTATGCTTCTATTATTTCAAATTAGATTGATTTCTGTTGATAGTCATTTTTCTAAGTAAATTGGGAGCTTTTTGGTTTAGACTTATCCAAATATTTCCCAACTCCATTACCAATAGCCCAAAGGCAATCCTGGTTCCAAAAGGTAGCTTAACCAAGAGTAGAATATCATGATGTCGACATCAAGATTAAAATCTAATGTCCATTTATCCATTTATTTAAATACATCTCTTTGGAGCCAAAGAAATATGATCCATTATGAAAAATGACTTCCCTATTTTCAAATAAAAAGATGAAAAACCATTACCTACAAGGAAGAGAGCATTTTCACCTTTCATAAAAAAAAGTCGAGATTTTCTTTATCCAAGCCTCCATAAAAAGTCCAGATTTTCTTTATCCAAGCCTCCATAAATCTAAGTGAAGACCACCTACCCATAAATTTCCCAATTAATGCCTTCTCCGAATAAACCTGTTACGCCCCCAAGCCTATGGTAGTCTTTCAACCGTGCCGGTGAGGTGCGGCACCACCGAACACTTCCTTTTTAACAATACTTGTGCATATGGACTACGCCTAATTCACTTTCTCCTACTTAGTTTGTGATTCTCAACCAAGTATTATTATGCATAACCTTTATACAAATGAACACCCATACTCATTCATTATCTTCAACAATTATAAAAGAGAACAACAATTGCACCGTATAAAGGGAGGGGCAACTCCCTGAACAATGAGTCTGCCCAACAATATATATTAATCAGTGTTTCTTCAATAATACAAGCTTCACAAGTATTCTTGGCAAAATCCAAGTCTATACTTAGCCACTTTTACAATAGAGGCAAAACATCCTTTTACAACCTTTGTGCACACCTTGCACGGTGGGAGGGTGCTCGCCCGAGTCACTAAGACTCCCTCCTCAAGTCTCACACAAATCTGCACTTCGAACAACCCTTGGGCACACCTTGCCCAACCTTCGACTAACTCCAAGTACATCCGCCAAGTGAGCAACCTCCACAAGAAGTGCGCATGAGTTATGCGCATTAACCTTCTGCTTCTGCACACTTGTCTTTTCCTTGAGCTCTATGCGAAGAGGCTTGTCGAATTCGTTCATCAAAATGAGCTCCAAACGCTCCAATATATATGCGTTGTAACGTGGGTGGTGGCTCACCCGGCCGACCACCTAAACATAGTTTACACACCCTCCAAAACGCCCTTGCACATGTCGACCAGCCCTCCAACACGAGTCGGCCTCCATCTAACTCCTCCACGCTTCGTTGGGTATAAGTCTCCATCGTTTTCCATACCGTCACACGCAACTCTTACTTTCGTCGCATCTTCGTGTGTGCTAGCTCGTCGCTCCACCCGCGCACGGTCATGCACGCCCTTCATCGCATCGCACAACACCCGCCCGTGTGCGCGCGCCCGGTCGCCCGGCGCCCAGCCGTCACACAACATTGAAGGCATTACATCCTCCTCCACCCGAAGTCGTTGTCGTCCTCGACAACATTCTCCAAGCATCAATATCCATGATGTCAACTCCTCCACATATGGCAAACATCCTTGCAACATATGTAGAACTCCATCTCCACCATGTCTCACCTCAACAACCAACTGTCACCAAGATAATCCATACCAACATACACATCTCATCAGTATGTCATATATCAGATGTCCATGATCATCGACCACCCTGTCACAATCTCCCCATGCTGCTCTCCACCATGGAAGGCTGGTCCCTCCAACTCAAGCTACATGTCCACTGCAACAATGTGTCAATTCCATCATGTCATCATCACCATGTGCACAACTGCCATCAACAAGTGCTAACATAACTCTATCATGTGCCAACATCTCGTGCATCAATTTGTCAAGTGTTCCATGTGAACGCCTTTCTCCATCCTGTGTCCTTCCCATGTAGTCTCCCTTCTCCCGGTTTAGCCTGATATGAACACACCTTTGCATGCTCATCACCAAGTATAGACCCATAGCTACACACCTCTGAACATTGGTAGCCCTCATGACTCGAACTAGTTGGGTAGCTAATCCAACCATACACCCAAACCACAAGAATGCACATCCTTATGTCACCATCAGTCTTTCCCTGACTTCTGCTACTTCTCGGACTCATCAAGAATCTGTCCAAAACCCATGCTCAAGTCCATGGAAACTCCATCCCATCTGCAACATGATCAAGCCATGGTTTAGTTGCACAAGAGTGTACAACCTCCCCACTAGCTCATATCTCTCCATGTCACAACAGCATCTGCACAACATCCTTTGCTTCGGCATACTCCCATAGAATTTCCATGAATGACACCTCTACTCATGCTCCCACATAATGTCCCTACACAACTGTCATGCTCCATATCTCCAACCTGATGTCCATGACACTAGTTGTCCATGATGTCCAACCCATGTAGACTTCATCCCAACATCTGGCCATCTGCACCCAAGTCTGCAATCTATCATAAAGAAGCCTCCTTCCAAGGCCCCTTGTAAAGTTGATGTGGTTCCTCCCTACCAAGGCCTCCACACCAACCTATCTCCAAGGTTGTCTATAGAGAAAGGAGGGCCAGGAAGTTTCCTCCCTGACTCTCATCCACCCATGTATCGGATTAATGTTGTGTCCTCAAGTATCTATGCACAGCCTCAATCTCCTCACATGTGCATCCAAGCTCCTTGAGCTTGTCCTTCGTCAATTGAAAGTCATATATGCCCATAGCATACCTGCAAAAGTCCACTATGCCAGCAGGATCTCTACCCTCACAATCCTCATCAACCACTGCCTCTGAAGTAGTACTTGGACTCCCTTCTTTCGCAACCTCATTTTGAAGATCATCAGTAGAAGATGTCTCTGTCAAGTGCCTCAAGGTTCGTGAGACTGCCTTCTCACTTGCCTCATTCTTCCTCACTCTTGCAATGAAGTCAATCAACTTCCCTTCCTTCGTTGTTTGAGCCATACTCCCAAGTCCTCTTTGCTCCACATCCTCATCCTCATGCTTCACATTCGGAACTTTGGGATACAAGATCATAGAATTCATCCTCGGTCTATACCCCAAGCAACTCCTTCTATTCATTGGTACCATCATGGTTCTCCATTCAGCTGTGATCAAGAGAATGTCTCGGTCCACCATTGGTATGGCTTGTGCAAGCTTCATGAAATCTTGCCCCAGCACCATAGAATGATCATCCATGTCCACAACCTTCAAGTCCAACTTCCCAAACCACGATCCCACTCTCATCTGAATGTCCTTCATCACACCAATAACAACTTTCATGGTAGAGTTGACTGCTTTGAAAGCACTCAATTCCCTCTCCATCTTTGCTTTCTTCCCAAAAGACTTTGCTGCCTTCCTACTCAAGAAGCTATGAGTAGCCCCCGTATCAACAAACATGCAAATCTCTTGCCCTTCACGGTCACCTGCACAAAACTCAGCTTCAAGGCATCACCTCCTTCTGTCCGCTTTGTCTTATGTCTTATATCAGCAACCTTCTTCAAGAATTCGGCCTCAGAAGAGTTAATTGGTCCATGCTCCAACTTGCCTTCCTTCTTAAGGTACTTCACTTCCTTGCTTGGCTCATCTACGCAACCCGATCCTGGTCTAGCTTGATCTCCCTCAAGCTTGTCCTTCATCGACCTCTGCTCAAGTGCACCAACCAAGTGTCCATTGACTACTCTCATAGAACTAAGCTTCCGCACATCCTCTGGATTGTCACGGTAGTAAGTTCCCAGCCTGTCAATATAGTCGAGCTCCTCCTGCTCAATCACAACAACCTTCTTACCAAGAAGCTTCTTCTTTATCTCTTCCTCAATCTGCTTGATTTCGGCTTCCACCATGGCACTTTTCTTCCTTAAGCGGGCTCTTTCATCAAAGAGCTCTTGAAGACCAAGACCACTTCGTTGGATCTCTTTATCAAGTTCCTTGAGTTCAACATCTGTCGTACTTCCGCATTGGCTCTTGAGTTCTTCAAGTTCCTTCCTTAGTTTCGAACAGCTTTCCCGAAACTTCATGTTCTCAGCCTTCAACGCAACCCAGTTAAAACTCCATCGACCCACTTGTTCCAACACTTCGTACCACAAGACTTCACCCAGACCATGGCTAGACTCACCTATCGTAGGTTCATCCACCATCTTGCCTTTCAATCTTCTCTCCGGCCCCTGCATAATGAACCAGTCCTTGTTCCACTTGAGTGTGAAACCACTTCCTTCACCTGCAAGTACCTGTCATCATACTTCTTCCACGAGCAACCCTGCTCAACTCCGGCCCAACCGAGCTCTGATACCACCTGTCAAGTTGTGTATCAGCTTCAATGCTTCAACATTTCATCAACCCAGTCATCAGCCTGCTTTGATACCACCTGTCATGCCCCCAAGCCTAGGGTAGTCTTTCAACCGTGCCAGTGAGGTGCGGCACCACCGAACACTATCTTTTTAACAATACTTGTGCATATGGACTATGCCTAATTCACTTTCTCCTACTTAGTTTGTGATTCTTAACCAAGTATTATTATGCATAACCTTTATACAAATGAACACCCATACTCATTCATTATCATCAGCGATTATAAAAGAGAACAACAATTGCACCGTATAAAGGGAGGGGCAACTCCCTAAACAATGAGTCTGCCCAAAAATATATATTAATCAGTATTTCTTCAATAATACAAGCTTCACAAGTATTCTTGGCAAAATCCAAGTCTATACTTAGCCATTTTTACAATAGAGGCAAAACAACCTTTTACAACCATTGTGCACACCTTGCACGGTGGGAGGGTGCTCGCCCGAGTCACCAAGACTCCCTCCCCAAGTCTCACACAAATCTGCACTTCGAACAACCCTTGGGCACACCTTGCCCAACCTTCGACTAACTCCAAGTACATCCGCCAAGTGAGCGACCTCCACAAGAAGTGTGCATGAGTTATGCGCATTAACCTTCTACTTCTGTGCACTTGTCTTTTACTTGAGCTCTATGCGAAGAGGCTTGTCGAATTTGTTCATCAAAATGAGCTCCAAACACTCCAATATATATGCGTTGTAACGTGGGTGGTGGCTCACCTGGCCGACCACCTAAACATGGTTTACACACCCTTCAAAATGCCCTTGCACATGTCGGCCAGCCCTCCAACATGAGTCGGCCTCCATCTAACTCCTCCACGCTTCGTTGGGTATAAGTCTCCATCGTTTTCCATATCGTCGCACGCAACTCTTACTTTCGTTGCATCTCCATGTGTGCTAGCTCGTCGCTCCACCCGCGCGCGGTCGTGCACGCCCTTCATCGCATCGCACAACACTCGCCCGTGTGCACGCGCTCGGTCGCCCGACGCCCAATCGTCACACAACACCGAAGGCGTTACATCCAGAGAAGTGCGAAGAGCACCGTTCCGCAGAGAGACGTCCTTAACCTCTATGTTCTTCTTAACGAACTTGGAAGACGTAACCGCAACAGGCCGTGGGCGCTTTGGAAGGGAGGTGACCATTGATTGGAAGGCAGAATCAACATCCAGAAAGGGAGGGGGAGACCCCCTCTGCAGCAATCATTTGGAAGATTTGCAGGTTCAAACCAGGTTCCCGCCATAAGCGTTATTCGCTCCCACCTCAAAAACTTCCGAGCTCAAATCTTAAAATTCATGTTTTTATTCCAACATAGTGTAACATGTCAATAACTATTTAAATATTATTTAATATCATAATTCATATTTATGTTTTTTGTTTTCTAAATTTAGTAAAATTTTCTTTATTAAACTCTTACATAATTATTTTAGTTATTAAATTACATATTTATTGATTATTTAAATATTATTTAATATCATAATTTTAAATTTTTAAATATTAATGATATTTCTTTTTTGGTTATTTTATTTTCATAACATAAAATAATCAGATAACAATATTTTATATTTTTATGTTGTAGCATAATAAGGCCACAAACTTACAAAGAAAATAATTGAAATTTTGGAATAATTTTGAAAAAATGGTAGAAATTTTTAGTTACTGCTATTAAGCTTCAAAATTTTGGGTGTCTCAAAGATTTTTGATAATGTTGAATCCATTTCCACCATCAAAAAATGGTCTAAACACTCCCAAGATCAATTTTTTTGAAAAAAAAATTCCGTGAGAATTACACAATCTAAGAAAAAAATTGCCAGATTGAAGTGAGAATCTAGACAACACCATTTTTTAAAAATATTTAATAAATATAGTCTAAAGTTTTAAGTAGATATAAATAATATTATACTAACTTATTAATAGGCGTAAGAAATCAAGCTTTTCTTAAAAAATTGTATTGCCCAATTATTCTTTTGTACTGATTATACTAAATATTTTATTATGAGAATTGTTTGTTAACTAATAAAACTAATAGACAAAATGACCTTTCTCAAAAGGCCTTTTTTCTAGTAAATTTTATTTCATTTATATAAATTAAATTAATTCATTCATATTAAATCAATTCATCTCTATAATTAAAATTTCTCATTCTTGATTTGAATTCACTATCTTAACCCTAGATCTACTAAGTGCCTAGAGGGATCAAAGTGCAAACTTCTTTTAGAGTGAAAAGATAATTTGAGCCCTCTCTTCGCTTGGTAGGTCTCGAGTCAAGATGGACCTAGTTTTATTTAATTTTAATTTTTATGTAATTTTACCTAGTCCAAATGTTTATAGGATATGACATTACAACATCTATTCTATATTGGGTTGGAGAGTGTCTCTCCACTCAATTAATTCATTGATATAAATAAAATTTGTTATTCTTGATTTCAATTCACGATTATTTTTCAATAACCACCCTAGATCCATCTTAATTCTTGAACTACCAAACACTCAAAAGGATACAATCTCTTTTCACTTTACAAAAAAATTACAACTCAATAGATTTCATTACTCTACTTCATGTATATACATATAAATATACATATACATATATCATTTACAAAATCATAAATAAATTAAATCATAAACCAGCAAAACTTGCAACTAATTGTTTTACCTAATTTTATTTTAATTGTTTTACTAAATGCTCATAAAACTGGACATTACACCATCTTACCGCAACGAATTAAATACTGTACAAATGACATGTTGCATTGATACACTAGTAATAATACTCAAATCATTCCTACAGTATTTAATTGAACACGTTAGTGGTAACCAGGTTCACCATACACGTTAGAGAAGATAATGTAGGCACAAGTCTCACCATGTTACACAAAATAATGTAGGTTGTAACGGCACCCCCACTGTACACGTTAGCTAACACGTGGGTGACCACGTCTCACCGTACACTTTCGGGAAAATAATGTAAGCACTAGGTCTCACCATGTTGGAGAAAATAATGTAAGCACTAGGTCTCACCATGTTGGAGAAAATAATGTAGGTTGTGACGATGCCTCATTGTACACGTTAGCTAAAATGAGTAACTAAAAAGGAAAGTGGTTTTAACGAATGGATGAGTGGTTTTTGAGAGTCACAGGTTTCAAGTTCAATCTCACTAGCCACGACTCCAATGAAAATAAGATATAATAACTTTCTAAATCAAGTTCAACCCCCATGGCCACAACTCCAAACGAAAGAAGATATAATAATGGCAGTGCAACCATGTCTAAGGAAGATTTAGCAATAAAATTGAAAAGGTTGGGCAAAAAATGGAATAGGGAAAAAATAATAAATCTCACGCCTATGCTCCAATTTGTTCATTGATCTAATCATTATTATTAGAAATACTCAGTATCAAAATTTCCTACCTAAATAATCACATTTATCGCTGATAATCTGGTAATAAAAACTATCAAACACTTTCTCCGTCCAGTACTTCAATCTTCATTAACCAGATTCCATAATTTAGTAGAAATGACTTCGGAAAGAGTAAGACAAAAGTGTGAAAGCAGTACTATTTGCTCAGCTCTTGTCATAACCTTCTAAACTTACCGATACAAAATAAAAAAAAAAAAAAAAATTATTACCCATGTAATATAACCCCTACATGGTCATGGTGATATATCTTTGCCACGGTACGCAACTCATATAATATAGTTTGTTTTAATTAATCGCATTCGAATCCTGATTGTGTGAAGGGAACGGAACCATTATTCATTAATCCATTACCTGGGTGAATACGATGCCAACTGGCCTCGGTCCACGTAACCTACCTACCGTGTAGATATTTCCATCCGGCAGCTGAGACATTTAATGCCACCACGCGGCTGCCACTTCCTCGGGATTAATACTGCTATGGACGGTCTTGATGATATCCTCCGATCGGACGGTGGAGAATTTGGTTGCATTGGCGGCAAAGTATATAGGGTTCCTAACCTGAAGTTTCGGTTCATTTGGTCAGTCTTTCCGGCTCCAGAGAGCAGTTCCTCCCTCTGATGTTTGTCACAGTGCTTTCTGGTTCGACTCTCCCGAGTCATACTGTTGACAATGGTGAAAACGCCCACTGCCTCCTCCTCCAGAATATTCCTCGACAGGCAGGTGAGCTTTTGATCTGCTTTTTTTTTAAACCGCTTCTATTCCGCAGAGATTTACAGTCGACTGATCTATGGTTTGGTGTGGCAGGTTCGAGTGAGCTCCATGCGGTTGTGGGAATAACAAGGGCAGCATCTTCTGCAACTCAACACAAGAGGTAAGTCTCCTTCCACAGAATGCTTTGTGTGGGTTATTGTTTTTGGACTCGACCTTATACCCGTTTTCCTGCCAGGGATGATTGCCGGTTCTATTGTTGAAGGCGGGTTAATCCCTTACGGCAGGCTCTGCTTTTATTCCATGTTTACAGTCCTTGGGACTTGATGTCCGGTTACAGGATGCCGAGGATTAGATACCTTTAGGGTTTCATGTTTTTGGATTTTAATCTCAGGAGCCGAGCTCAAGCCCTGCGCGACATCCATTTCCTGTTGTAATTATTTAGTTTGCGTGTACTTATATTTTGATGGACTCAGTCACACTGTGACCGCGGCTTAATGTACTTGAGTTAAAGGGTTTGTTCCCAGTTCTATCCATTTGGATATGTTTAAATGTTCTGAGCATAATATGTGACTGTAAATGATTTTCTGAATGATTAATGGAGTAAAGTTTGATCATTAACGCATTACTGTATGGCAATAATGGCATATCTAAAATGCTAGTTAGTTGAAAGTGTTTTCTTTATTTGCGGTAGTCCTTTCATGTTATGACTGTCGACCTTCTTGTATAATAATGATATAATCATGCAGTTATACACAGGTAGCTAGATTCCTAACCTGATTTCGCTATGAGTTAGCCTATCATTGAGGGTAAGCCGCGTTTTGGCTATGAATGTTATCATTCGCCGCGAGCTATTGTTTAACCCTCTCCGTTCATGATGATACGCGTCATGTTATGAAACCAGCTCAAGAAAAGATAGAAAAGATAGATCAACGACTTAGAATTCAGCCTCTTCGAGGGGGCAACCTCCTTTACATTACATAAATGAACAATTCTTGGATGAT
>APFE031420418.1:0-12717 GCA_000404065.3 Pinus taeda | reverse complement strand
CTTGAAATTTCACTTGACAAGACATTACATTACAATGCACATGTACCCATGTGAGACAAAATGGCTTGAGCAAGTCATGCAAGGCACCAATGACACTCGGACCGTTGTGGTGAGACCAACTCTTTGACATCCTTGTGATGGTCGATGGTGACGAATTGATGCCAAGATTTGTCGTCCGTGATGGTGTTCGTGCGCTCAATGGTGACATCCTGTTGAAAGTGAATTCTTGCCTCTATTGCATCCGGGTACACTGATATGGGCCCTCTGTCCAACTCATACAAAGAAAAACAAAAAAGAGATAGAAACGCAGCGTGAGACTTGAAAAGTGGGCTTACCCCGAAACAAATAAGTTGAATGTGCCGATGACTTGTATATGCAATGTGGGATGTAAAACCTATGAGGTCGATGTGAGGAATGAGCTCTGCAGCTTTCAATTGATGAGTTTTCATAAAATCGAGGTTGTGGCGCGCATACCACAAATCTAGGAAAAGCGACACTTGGCGGGAGGTTTCTTAAATGATCCTTGAATGTAACCTCCAGCTGCTAAAAATAGATCCCTTAATCAAGGGATTTCTTTGCATGCTCCCTTGGGAGAAGTAGTCCATGCATGCAAATCAATTTTGCTCGATCTTGGAGGGAACTGGTCAACCTAAAGGCACATGGATTAGTCTACGAGCCTGGGATGAAAATCTACGCAGTTTCTAGGCTGAGCAGAGATGGTTGTCCTAAAGGGATTGCATAATTTCTAAGAGGAACAGGGGACTGTCTCATCGGATTGCTCAATTTATGAGCTTAGCAGCTGTCCTGGGTCAGACCTTGCAATTTTCTCGAGGAAGCATGTCTAACTGTATCTCGCAATTTTTGAGATAAGCAGTTGTCCTGGGTCAGACATCGCAATTTTCTCAAGGAAGCCTGTCTGACTGTATCTCGCAATTCCTGAGCTGAGCAGCTATCCTGAGCCAGACCTCGCAATTTTCTCAAGGTAGTCTATCTAATTGTATTGCGCAATTTCTGAGACCAGCAGGTTGCCTGGCTAGATTTGTGTAATTTTTTCTAGCTGCTAGGTTGGTTTTCCTAATGGGATTGTGCAATTTTTGCGAGCAGAAGGTGACTGCTGCCCAGAATTGTGCAATTTCTGGGTTGAGCAGTTGTCCTTGGATGAATTGCACAACTTTTGAGAGGAATAATGTCAAGAAGAATTGCACAATTTTGGAGCCCAACTGGGTTTGCACAATTTCTGGAGGGAAGGCTGGTTCCCCTCTAGAATTGCACAATTCCCAGAGGGAGCTGCTCAACCACCAACTTACACTAAATCCGAAAAGCAACTTGTGGGGGGGGGGGGGGGGAGGACAAACTTGCATGCACAGGCTGACAAGACTCTATGAAATAGTTGAAGCTGATGTGCTTGACAGTGCAAGACATGCTGCTGAGGATGGTTGGTAGGGAGGCTCCAAAATGAAGCTAAGGCAAAATTTTGGAAGGCGGTTGTAGCCGCTACAACAGATTTGTGAAGAGAACCTTGTTTGATCATAATGTTTTTTGGTTTTTTTTTTTTAACTCCATGAAAGTTTTTGTTTATGTTCTTTTATCCTTGACAAACCTTCCACATTTTTTCATAAAGTGTTCATT
This sequence comes from Pinus taeda, assembly GCA_000404065.3. Taxonomy (NCBI): domain Eukaryota; kingdom Viridiplantae; phylum Streptophyta; class Pinopsida; order Pinales; family Pinaceae; genus Pinus; species Pinus taeda. Next base: position 11,088 of record APFE031420418.1, on the reverse strand, counting down.
CAAAGTTTTAAATCTTTTTATTTAGTGCATAGATTTTGATGTTCACCACATTCTAGTTGTTCAAGCTAGCTAGTAATATGGAATGGTTAGAAAATAAAACAAATGAAAGAACTATTTCATGTAAAGCATCGACACACGAAAAGGTTGTGGAATTTTGTCAGAAGTTGCAGAACAACGATAGGAACATCTTGATCTACACTCTGATGGATGAAGACTCTTCTCACCATAGCGACTCCAAACGCTCTTTTGCCTCGACCATGGATTCTGAACATGTTTGTAGGGTAGTGAATCCTGTGAGTCTTGACTATAATATTCTTGTGCAACTGCCTTCGAGTTCTGAAGAATCGGGTTCATCCTTTTCTCGAATTCAAAGCATTAATGGATGGTTTTCGTTTTCATTTATCTTCAACTTTGGCACCACAAAGTCCAAGTATGCTACTTTCTCCTATTCTTCCCTCAGGTTATCCTTCATTTTGTCATCAAATCAATCATGCTACCAAAATATCAGGCAATGAATATGAACCAATAACCGAAGAAAATTCTCAATGGAAACCAAAATCTAAACTAATCATTAGAGTTTCACTGGTGGAAAATCATAGTTGTACATTAAGAGACCACTATGGTTAAAGAAGCTAATAGAATGTCATTGTTGGGACTTCGAAGAGAATATCAGGATTTCCATATGTCAAGAGTCATGGGATTACTACAACAACAATTCAGATCCTTACCTTGAATGCTTGTTCGTCGATGGACTATACTCTATCAAACATGCCTAGAGCCTCCAGTTGTCATGGCATTGATTTTCACCATCATTGCCTCTGTGCACATCAAGCAGGTTTAAAGACGGTGGATCAAGATTTCCATCCTCCACATTTGATACACTTATGATGTTGTGGCCCTGGCTGAAGAATCCATTTATATCCTTCTGTGTAAAACACGGGTCTTTTAGATTGACATAACTAGAAGTTCTACACATAGGTGGAGGTTGCTTGATTGAAAACACATAAAAAAAAAATTGTTTGTCCCTCACAAAAATACTTGGATCTAAAATGAAATGAGGTGAGGAAGTTGAGGCTTAGCTTGGTTAAGATCAAATTTCAACAAACTAGAATCTTGGATATATTCCACCAATAACCTTCCACGATGCCTTCTTCTATAATGGGATGATTTTGTAGAAATTTCGGGGCCAACATGATAGAAGGGCTTGAGCAAGGTTTTCAAGTATGTTGTAGTTTTGAGCTGCTCGGGAATTTGGGTTGTCTGTTGACCTATGAAGGGAGCCATTTCATTTTCGATAATTTAGTAGTAGTCTTTAATAATTTGCATAAGTTAGATATCAAATTTTAACTACTTATTAAATAGAGAAACCGGTTATGGGTCAGCTTACTCTGAATAATCAATTGAATTGGTAACTCCCCTTGATGCTCAATTTGTTGGGGTTCCCGATGGAGAGAAATCCTCCCTATAGGCACCAATGCTCTTGCTATGAAGCACCTGACTGTAAATGGCATGAAGGTATGCATTCAACAATGGAGCAATATATGTCTTCGCCCATTCCTTCATCACAAATGGATCTTTCACATTTATGCAAATAATTTCGTCGATCCCTTTTCCTTTAAGCTCCTCCACCTTCTCAACAAACCCTGGAACATGCTTCATTCTACAAATGGGAGTGAAAGCCCCTGGGATACCAAAAAGAATAATCTTCTTCCCAGCAGCCCAAGAGTGGATGGAAACTTGTTGGAACTTCTTTTCTTTGTCAAAATAGGTCAAACCGTCATCTGGAATCTCATCACCCACTGTTATGGGTGCCATTGTAATCTCTCTTATCAAAATCTAACACAGCCCATTGGGATTCGAACTCAAGCCCAGTTGCAAATATATTTTAGCAATGTGGTGTTAAATCACCATACCACCCATAGTGGCTCCATCGAATAGTTTCTTTGAACCCGTTGTCGATTTTTTAAGACTCACGAGTGACCTTCTAAACTTCCTCCTCCATATTTGATCCAACGATCACCCTTTTGGGAATTCGATGATACATCCTAGATGAACAGAGGACAACAAAGAACTAAGGTATAACCTCCTAAAGCTCTGGGTATCTGTTGACTTCGAATTCTATGGCTTCGCTAACAAGCATATACACCTAGATCTAGAAGGGCTCTAGCATTCGATTTGAATATAATGGTGGGTTCAATGCCATCTGCTTCACCGATTATGAATTTCTCCTCACGGATGTACAACAAGAGTATATCAAAAGCCTAAAAGTTCCCAACAGGCTTATTTGCAACAAGATCCCCTCTGTACTTGTCTCCACAGCCACCTTCTTTAGAAAGAATGTGTTGGGAACAATGCTCTGTTTGCATGAGGAGGTATCACAGGATCTACTTTCTCTAAGATATTGTTCCAGAAGAGCATAACCAACCAAGAACTCCAATTTCAAACAAAACACAATGCCTACTTTACGAATTGCACTTTTCTTCCTTTGACAACTGTAATGCCAAGCCAAACCTCTCGACACGCTAGTGCTTCTTTTCCAAGTCCAACAACTGTAAAGGCTCTGAAAATGTCCAGCATTAGAATCCTCTTCTTTACTCTGCAAACATAAATTTTGCATCGTGGACTTTAATAAGCCCGACTTTCCTCATAAACAAATGTATTTTGAGGATTTTGCTCCATTTCCAGATTTCATTTATTTTTTAGTTGAGATAATTATTTATGGGATTTGTAGGCATCAAACATAGGTATTGTTGCACTTCTATCAATAGCAAGGCTGGTTGGAGTTGGAAACACACAACACAACAAACCTTGCAGAGCCAACGAACAACCTTCAAAATAATGCATCCATGGTCTTTTTGCAAGGTGCTTGATGTTGTCATTTTTTTCTGTCGATAATTTGCATCGTCGATGTTAGATCTGCAAGTTCTAGCTACAATTCACAACGAAATCTTCATATATTTTGAACTCCACAAAGCGTATGCCCAATTAATTACGAGATAATCTTACTCTTTTAGGGTTGAAGGACATGTTTTCCATTGGTATCAAAAAAACTCAATCATAATAAACCTTATATCTCCCAGATCAAGGGACACACTGTCAAAGTTGGAACACACCTTTATCTTCTGTCGTAGTTGAACAAATTCATATCAAATAATTGTTCTTGACTGATGATGGAAAGGGTCATGTCCAAATAAGCCATTTTTTTTTTTTTTTTTTTTTTAATTTATTATTTATTTATTTTTTTATTTGTATTGCATTAAAAATAAAAGTTTAGAAAGAAATTAATTTTTATTGTATCCCTTATTTTGGAAAACATCTTAGAAAAATTTATTGATTGAAATTATGAAAATTTTATTGGTAAATGGAGACAAATTGATTTGCATCTCTAAAGATGAAATTGATTAAGCATGTTGCAAATCCTTAATTTATTCATTCTTGAAAACATTTTATAGACATCCAACTTTTTGATCCTCGAGATCGTGCAAAAGCATGGGAGGAGATCATACTTATTCAAAACTAAAAATAGCATTCTACCTACTCTATGCTAATTGGAAATTACGAATCATTACCTGTAATTAAATTTCAAATGTAACCATTCATGCAATAGTAATAAAAATATATTCATTTCCAATTTCGCGAATTTCAAATGAAAATATACAAGAAAAATTGAATTCAATTGTTGTGACTTTGATTTAGCGAAATAAAAACAAAAACGAAATTGATCAACCCTGTTATTTGCTTGAAACCATCGAAACCATATTTCGATAAGTCTTTCATAGGCGTTATTTCCACTCTTATTTAGATCATGCTGAAACTTCTCTTTGTCCTCCTCAATCTATTGTTCGAATAATTGTTCCTCATCAGATGTACAGGATTCTAGGAATGTTGATTCGTTGTTTGCTTCTAAAGGAATATTTAATCTTTTGGCTGTCGTCAAGATCTCTTCTTCGCAAGAACAGGAGATCTTGACTCTTGCTATATCTGAGTGGGATAAGGGTTCTTACAGCACCCAAAACTTAAATCTGAATGTAAAACTAAATGAAAATAAACTAGTTGCATGCACCTGCTCTTGCAAAAACATAAATCACACTTGCGGTTATCAAGCAAGAAAACTATGATAATCTAGAAAGCAGTAAATAACAACTAGTGATTGAGTTGGCAAGCAAGAAAACTAGGATAGCTAGTAAGCAAGCAGTTTAATGACGATCAAATCAAATCTAGCAAATGTAATCACTCTTGTGGAAAAGTAAACCAAACTTCAATTTATTATGCCTCCTCGGAAACAACGCCAAAATATTTGGCGAAAATATTTTTGTTTAATAATATCCCAATCATTAATTGTCAACCTGAGTATTTCGTAGACTTATGAGGCACATGCACAATATATGCATAACTGAAGCCAAATTAACCTAATCTAAGGCTTGAAATTGAAGCACACATCTAAAATTGAATTGCATAAATTAAATTAATCTAGAAATATGAAATTGCATGGAAGAAAAACAACATGTGAAAAGCAATAAATGATAAATAACGAATAGAAAAAACAAACACATGTGAGCTCACATTCACAATAAAGAAATCTCAATCTATTACATCACAATGAATTAAAATCCTTTCCAAGCATAACGTAACATAACATAACATATTCAAATAGAGAGAGAGCACTCATATTTATACATGAGTTTCTTTGAAAAGGAGATAAGCAACTTATAAATACAACTCCACTTTTCTCTCAACCAATTTCCATAATTACAAAATATGGTCCCTTCAAATCCTCACACAAATATTGGATGAGATATTCGTATACTCATAATCTTCTCCTTGAAATGATCTTGAATGATTATGTCCTCAAATCTTTTGAATAATCCTTTACTGAAATATTTTCTCCTATGAGATATGTTTGACTTCTATCCCAAATCTTCTTTCAATCTTGAAGAGAATTCGAAACCTTGGAAGCTTCCAAATCACCTGTACATGTCACCAAACTTATTCCACCTTTAGGTATAAGTAAATACGTGTTATTTTTCTAGATTTTAATCATAATTTCAATCAAAATACTTGAAACTGATAACTTTGGAAAATACTAATGTCGCCACATATGAACATGAAAATGGAGGCTAATGTAAGGTTATAGAGTTGCGAAATGTGAGTGAAATAGTGGCGATGATGGTAAAAATGTATGACATTTCGAAGACATTTTTGAGGCCCAACAATAGGTTAGAGTCTGCAATTTTTGTAAGTTAGTGCTTATAGATGTTTGGTTTCCTCATATATGGTTGTAATGGATTGAATATTTTTTACAATTATTTCTTCTTCGATTTTTTACTTACACTTTGGTCTTTATGTTCATAGATTTTGAATGATTGATCATGTGATGTGAATTCAATATTAACTAAGTGAACAATTGTTAAAATTAATGAAACATTGATTTTCATCCCCCTCTTATTATCTCCAAAAACACCACACATCACGTTCCAACTAGCACACACCATGGGAAAATCATGTGTTCATGCACTTCTTAAAGAATGGCTTATCATTGGGAAAGATTAAAAATGTAAGCATCATGGCTAGAAGTGTTTCGACATTTTGTTAAGGTGTGACTATTTTCAAAACTTATTTCTTATCCCTTTATGTAGTTGATTTTTATAGCCTTAGGTTTCATGGATAGGTTCGGATTGAAACCCAAGTTCTTTGATAAAAATCAAATTCCTACAATGTCACACACTTGTCTTTTGTTTTGAAAATTTATCTCTAAATTCTTTCTCATTACTCATTGGATTCAATGGTCTAAAAGATTCACAAGCATTTTGGATTGATATCATTGTGAAAAGAAGGTGATAATAGGACACTTCTACTTGAGAAGCTACATAATCAATGGCAATCTCCATGCCTTCAAGCATGTTGAAATTCTTGTAAATTGGGCTTATGGATAAAATATGAGGAAATTGAAGCGTTTATTGGAAAGGTGTAACCCCATATTTTCACTTGAAATGTTTCTTCAAAAATTCCTTATTGTGAATTTGAAATGCCTCACCCCTCATGGTTCAAATTCATAAAAACAAATAGTGTAGTAATAACTACATGCATCTAGGAATATTAGCGAAATCGAGCCTTGATCTATTTTTTTTTTTTTTAGGATACCTTCAAAACACAAACATCATGCTTTCAAGAATTACTCCATTATGAAGGTTTGATTAGAAGAAAATATCATGCCAATCACATTACTAGTGATCAAAAAGAAAATAAATGGTAATGATGTAATCCACAATAATGCTTGAATGATTCTCCATACATAGTCCACTTCAAATATTTCCATTAATATGCATGGGATTGTTTGTGTTTGAAACAAAAGTGTGAATTATACTTGCTTTGAGCGCTTCAAAGTAAGTTTTAACCTTTCCAATAAGAAATGCATACACATATTCTTTATAAATGGAAAAGAAAACAATGAAAATCATACATAATACTCAAATATTTACCCAATAAACCTTCAACCAATAAAAACAACAAAATGTTTAGAGCCACCCTTTAATATTTATCGTCAATCAACTTTATCATTTATAATATAATACCTAGGATCTTATGGCATCTGAAACCCTTAATACATTGACCCAAATTAGATTACAACCTTAATTCTTTAATCGAAATTTGAAAAGCATGAGTTGGAAAAACATACACTATAAAACTACCATAATGAAAACCGTGTCGAAAACTAGCAAAAATGGATGCAAAAAAATGGTCAAAAAATTTTGCAAGGGCTCTACCCCTTCATTGTGCGTAACACATACACATCACATGTGGGGCCAGTTATGAAAAGAATATGACACATACCCAACATTCATCTTACTAAATTACTGTCTATGCATAGGTACAAAGATGAGGCCAAAATTTCAACATCCTCCACTTAAGTAGCCACCACTAACCATTTTATAAGCTCATGCCATTATATTGACCTTGAACACATAAATCATTGCAAAAAGTTAGTCCATCACCATATCCACGATGATTGTGTGGGATTGAGATGGGGATGAATTAGGATAACAATTGACATGATAGAAGACATTTATCCTCGTAATCTTGGCATGCGCAAAGAATGAAGAATAACCAATCTAGGTTTTATGGTATTTTCAATAATCATGAATACATGCTTCCAACCAAAGCTTCACACCATGGTTGTTAGAATTACTTTTTGCTTGCAATTAGTGTAAAATATTGTACTATAATTTTCTCCTGTTTGTCCATGATACCACTTTGGAACTTTGATTCATGTTTTAGCGTGATAGTTATATTTGTCTTCAATCCTCAACCATCATTCATTTTTTATTGAAAAGAACCATTTAATATGAGCAAGGAATTTTTAATAAGCACAAAATGTTAATGCTAATACAAGTTCAAAGCAAATTTAAACACTCCCTTTTAGCTTCTTCTTTCTACATAACTTATCATTAGGTGTAGTTGTATTCTTAAAGTTTTAGTGATGAGTTTGTTCCAAGAATCTCTAATTTTCTATATGGTAGTTTCATTCTTTAGGATTTGAAAAAATCATCTTGGGGGACCAAGTAAGCCAATGTGTGCCACATTTTACTTTTCTAGAAGTTGAGCTCATCCCACCAATATTTTTTTATTTTGGTGAAATGCTAAGCTATTTGAACCATTCCCATTATACAGTAGGCAAAGGAGATGCAGTCCAAACTTTTTCCATTAGAATCCTTTGCGCTTGGTTTCTTTTTCCATTAAGAATAATGAGAAATACTATGAGAGCCAAAAAGCATCAAAGAGCTCAAGAAAATAGCTGATTGGAAGGTAAACCCAATCATAAAAGGTCAATCTAGTAAGGTCTTGATCAATCCTAGATAGAATAAATAGAAATCAAAGCACCCTAGCTTACAAGATAATAATGAGAGAAAGCACACTATTTTCACGTGCTGTGTTCCAAGATAAGCATGCATCCTATCAAAAAAGTGGATAGTGCAACAAAGTGTATCTATTTCAAATTGGGTGATTCTATCATTCACAAATGTGAATGAAATACAAAATCCCTAGGGTCAATCTAAGCTTATAAACTAGATGATTATGATGAACCATGTACAAAGAAATACTAATAACCATTATAAACCTAAAATACAAAATCCCTAGGGTCAACCTAAGCTTATAAACTAGACGATTATGATGAACCATGTACAAAGAAATACTAATAACCGTTAAAAACCTAAATTCACATTTAACTAATCCTAGCAAGAATGGTAATTCTCTCCATAGTCATTTTTCCAACTAAACACAAGCAAAAAATCATTCCAAGAAATATCTTAGACAATAGAACACAACCATGGAGCTATAATTTAAATTTTGTTACACATAATTCCAGGAAATTAACAAAAGGTTGTTGTAACATAACAAAAAAATTGGGAAAATTTGGCCAAAAAAATCGTAGGCCATAGCTTTCAACCCGAAACTTAGGTTTTGGAAAATGAGTAGTCAATAGAGATCTATTGAGGTGGAGAATACGTCTTACAACCCATAATTTTGGTTTGGGTGGGAAAATTCTAAGGCAATTAAAATAAGGTCCTTGGTGGCCTATAGGACAAGAATTAACATGAGGCCCAGAAGTATGGAAAATGCTTAGGAGTCCTATTAGTCATGAAGAAGAGGTCAAAGGTATGAATATTAGCATGGGTAATGTTGAGGCAAAATCAAGGCATGGAAGGGATAGGTTAGAGAATAGAAACCTAGAGGAGACAATGAGGAGTATCAAAATGGAGGTGCTCAGCTAAAAGGTTGATAAAGTACAAAAAAAAATTCACACACATAATTTATATAGCTTAAATAATTTAAAGATAAGAATGGACAAGAAATTTGATTCAAGGTAGGAAAAGGAGAAGAATTCAAAGGTTTGGTAAAGAATGTTATAGATTCAAGGCATTATAGGAGTGTTGTTAGGCAAAACATCACTCGCCAAGGCATTCAACCAAGAGAGGTTATGTTACTTGAGAATTAAGGAGTAGCCCAAGCATATCACTACTAAAACAACAAAAAAGGAAACCTTATATCGATAACTTACAAGGAGAGCTTAGGAAGATTAAGCTTCCTACTTCTTATGGTGAGCATAAGAAGGGAGACGAGACTGAAGCTTGGTTGTTGGAAATGAGAAAGTACCTCCAATCACATAATTGCTCATCCAACTTAAAGGAACAAATTTCAATCTATCTATGAAAGGAAAATAAAATTTGTGGTGGGAACAACTCAGGGAAGTTAAACACTAATATAGAAAGAAGATATCATGGAGGAAATTTAATAGGTACTTTCAAAAGCAACACTTGTCAAAGCATTAATATAAAAGGAAAACATAGGAGTTATTTGAGCTCAAGTTAAGGAATATTAAAATGGAGGAATATGGTAAAAACTTCACTAAATTATTGAGGTATGATGGTTTATGAAGGATGAAAAGCTAGAAATACAAATATTTGTAAGTGGGTTTCCACCATTATATGGTGACATAATTAAATTTGAAGAGTCTCGGGAATTTGGATGAAGATACAAGGAAGGTAGAGTACCTTTATGATCAGGGTAAAGATAAAATATCCTTCCAGAAAACTTGGGATGACAAGAAAATAGCTAAGGTGGAGCAAATGAATAAGGTATTTAAAGCCTTTGTTTTAAGGAGAAACTCTCAAGAAAACCAACAAACATAGTCAGCTCATGGTGCACAAAGGGGATTTGATTCATTGGATAAAATATCAATATTTCACCCCATCAGTTGTTGGATTTGTGAAGGAGAACACATGTACAGGGACTACCCTCACAAAGGGGGGGAAATGAAATTCAAGGAGTTGATACAATGGAGGACATGGGCAGAAGCATGCCCATGATCTATATAGCATTACACAACAAACAAGTTGATCATCAGGAACATATGATTAATGTTTAAGGTAAGATAAATAACTAGCCCATAGCCATTTTAATTGAATCTAAAGCTAGTAATAGTTATCTTGATCCTAAACTTGTTGAACAAAATAATTTGCAGAGAACCAAGAACGAAATGATATGGTTAGTTTAGTTAGATATAAATATAGCTAAACGAATAATAATTGAAATTGTAAAGGAGTGCCAAATTAATATAAACGGGTTGAGAAAAATTGGAGATTTGAACATCATACCATTGGGGCCATATGATTTCCTAATTGGTATGGATTGGTTGGAAAAACATAGTGCAATCCTAGATTTTTATAATAAAGCATTTACTTTCCTTCATGAATAAGGACAAAAAATACAACTGCATGGAATTCTAAGGCCAAATTTTTCACGGAGATATTAGCCATGAAATTGCAGAAAAAAATTTAGGAAATGGTGCAAAATTTATGCAACTCACATGGAGGAGGAAACCAAGGACAAGGCATCACACATTGAATAATATTTAGGTACTTAAGGAATTAAAAAATGTCATGTTGAAATCCTGGGTTTACGACCTAAAAGGTGTATTAACTTCTTTATAGATTTGGTCCCTAGAGTTGCTCTAGTGTACAAGACACCATCATACAACATTAGAACACTAGAACTTAAATAATTACAAATGTAGTTAGAAGAACTTTTAAAGAAAGGGTACATATGCCCAATTGTGTCACCTTCGAGTGCCCTGGTGCTCTTTATTAAAAAGAAATATGGTACACTAAGATTGTGTATTAATTTCAGGAAGTTGAACCAAGTAATAGTGAAGAACAAGTACCCTTTGCAAATAATACATGATTTGTTTGTGTAGGTTTTAACCCCATACAAAAATTACATGCATACGAATTCTAAATCATAGGAAAAATAAAAATGCGAGAGCATAACACATAAAACACATATACACAGAGATTTCCCACTGGATCTCAAAACCGAGACTACCAGCTTGATTTTTCATTTATATTCCTTTCAATGTTACAATACATATTTATACATGCCGAAGCATCCAATACCATGGACCGAAAACCATCGCGTCCAAAACCATGGACCGAAAACCATAGGTAGGTTTGCCCAACCTAATATAGGGTCCAAAAAAAAATTTCTCGGGGCACTACCTCGAACCCCGTAGAGGGAGGCTACCCGCCCCCC
>APFE031420417.1:0-11937 GCA_000404065.3 Pinus taeda | reverse complement strand
GCGATGCGATAACTATGTATATGAAGACACCCTAAATCTCTGAGACTGAGACCAAGGGTTTGATAGTATTGAAATCTATGCTCTATTTTGGTGGGGTTGGTAAATACGTTGGGTACTTGAAATCATAAATACCCAGTTTGTGAATAATCATCTGTTAGTTTATTGAATTTCAATTGTTAAGGCTTTCTCTGGTACAATGGATGTTATGTCAAAGGATGGTTGGATTAGTTTCTTGTAGATTACTTGCATGCTATATTTATGGGAATTTAGATATGAAAAAAAGTTCAATTGTCTATCTATTTGTCTGTATATGAGATTTCTTGTGGTTTGATTTATGTGGACAACCCGCTAGAGAAATATATTCGTAATAGTTTATGGTGTTGATACCCCTTTTGGTTTCTAGTTTTGATGTAGCAATCTATGACAATACACCTTTTACCACAGAGATGTTGTTGTTGGATAGAAATCTCCAGAGGAGTCTTACACCAGACATATAAATGGCTATTGTATATCACAATAATAAGCATTAACATATGAAGATGTGGCACACCCTAAACTCTGTGCATTCAATCCATTGCTTTTTCTTTCATGGAAGATTTTGTTCTGCATAGTATATGTGTTGTGGCACTTGAGTGTGTTCACATCAAAGTTTCTAAGGCCAAACCCGGATTCTCATGAGTCATGAAAATTCAACATATTCCTTGTTTACCTAAGAAATACCTTAGGGTACTCATGTACAATCTCAACTCATCCCACTTAACAAGTTACCAAGACAAGGCTGATCACATCCAACCGTGGTCTAAAACAATTAAGAAACACAATTTACATCTTGACATGCCATAGCACCTGGCATGTATTAGAATGCCTTGGCACTATGTGGCATGTGTTAACATCCCCTACATTCCTTGGCATGCTTTGACACTCCCTAGCACACCGTGGCACTTCCTGACATGCCTTGGTAGTTTAGCATAACTTGGCATTACCTAGCATATAACCTTGTCACTCCCTCCTTAACACACCTAGAATTCATTGAAACTCCCTCTCATACACTCTTATTTGTTCATTTCCATGCATTTTGACCTAGTGCTTCCTTATGTTTCCCTGACACCCCCTAACACTCCCTAGCTCACCCTAGCACTCGACACATCTTGGCCTACCGGGCTAACACTCTAGCATTCCTTGGCACTACATAATATACCTTGTCACTCTCTCCTTAGCACACTTAGAGATCATTGACACTCTTGGTCACATACTCTTATTCGTTCATTTCCATGCATTTTTACCTAGTGCTCCCTTGTGTTTCCCTAGCACTCCTTATCACTCCTTGACACATGGTGTTACACCTAAGCACCTATGACATCTTGGTATGTCTCCCTGGCCTCTATCATGTCTTAACACTTCCTATCACACATTGTCACTTTGTCCTTAGCACACCTGGAACTTATTGAAAGTCCTAATCACAAACTATTATTTATTCATTTCCATTCATTTTGAAATATTGCTCCCTTGTGTTTCCCTGGCACTCCCAGCTAACACTTCCTTGCATGTGTTGGCACATCTTGGCCGCATGTCACCCTAGAACTTTAGTATTCCTTAGCAGTTCCAAGCATTCCTTGTAAATCCTCCTTAACACACTTGGAACTCACTAACACTCCATGACACACACTCTTATTCCTTCATTTCCATGCATTGTGAACTAGTGCTCCCTTGTGTTTCCCTAGCACTCCCTAACACTCCTTGGCACACATTGGCACACCATGGCACTTGTCACATCTTAGTAGGATTTCCTAGCATTCCATCATCTATTTACACTTCTTATCATACGTTGTCACTCCCTCCTTAGCACACCTATAACTTTTTAACACTCCCTGTCATACATGCACATTCATTCATTTACATGTAATTGAAACGAGCCCTCCCTTGTGTTTCCTTGGCAATCCCTAGCATGTGTTGGCGCCACATCCTAGAACCTAGCACACCTTGGTATGCCTTAGAACTTGGCATGTCTTCACATGCCTAAAATTCCTTTGAACTTTCTAACATGTGTTAGCACTCCCTAAAATTCCCTGCACAGCTTGGCGCTCCCTATTTTTCATGCCCTCATAGATAGCCTTACTTTTTTTGTGACTTGGGAACCCAACGAAGTCATTGAAAAAATAGTATTGTGCCTAGACCAAAGTATCCCTTTGTCTGAAACTTCCTTTTCCATCCTCTTATCACAATCGTAGGCTTTACTCCTACAAGTCCTAATATGAAATTATCCTAACACACTTCATCCACGGGACACCTAGAATGCACTGACACTCCCTGGCATAATCTCTTATTCATTAATTTCCATGCACTTTGACCTAGCTTTCCCTTGTGATTCCCTGACACTCCCAAACACTTCTCGACATGCATTGAAACTATTTGGCATACGCTAGCACACCTTTTCATTCCTTGGCAAGCCATGGAACTCGTTAATTATCATGCCCTCATAATCACCCTTATTTTCTTTTAGACTTAGGAACCCAACCAAGTCCTGCCTCGACTACAACAACTTTACCAAGTTACATTTAATACAACTAGACTATGCCTCATTCCCCTAATGGCCTATAACTCATCTTAGTCTTCTAATGTCAAATCTTAACTCATCCCACTTAACAACTTACCAAGTCAAGGCTCACATCCAACTGTGCCCATAAAACAACTAAGAAACATAGTTTACATCTTCACATGCCATAACATCTGGAACATATCACAATCCATTGGAACTACATGGCACACATTATCATCCCCTACATTCCTTGGCATGATTTGTTACTCCCTAACAGACCCTACCACTCCCTAACATGCCCTGACACTCTAGCATGCTTTGGCACTTCCTAGCATATAACCTTGTCACTCCCTCCTTAACACAATTGGAACTTGCTGACACTCCCTATCACACACACTTATCCATTCATTTCCATGCATTTTTAACTAGTTCTCCCTTATGTTCTTGTGGAACTCCCTGTTATAGCTCCAAATCTAACCCTTGATATTTGTGATGCTCCATTTATGGCCTAGGGCAACCCCTCCTTCCAAACCTGGTCCAAATACTTAAAAAAGCATCGTTTTACTCCCTATACGTGACATTGCGCTGAGCTAAACATGTGTCTACGTGGGTCCGGGTATACCCAACCCGCGTATATGTCTTAAAACACTTAGAAAAATTAAATCTCCTTAATTTCAGGTGGAGATCACAGGTTTTACCTATTGATTACCTATTAGTTCCCATGGCCCAATTGTTCCCAGCGAATTCCCAACTAAAAAACTACTTTGGGAGAAGTATAAAGGCTTCAATGGGAAGGCCTAAGGGAGGAGAGAAGAGAGAGAAAATTACTCTACTAAGATTATCCTTGATAATATCTAAAGATCCTTGTGCTTCCAGCACTCCCCCCATTACAGGAAATCCTTGTTTCCTTGAGCTTTGATGTTATTTCACTAGTTGAGATATCTTTGTATGAGTCATGGAAGGAGCCTTTTGAAGACTTAGGATTGGATGGAACCGTCCTCCATATCCATCCAATCCCAAGTCTTCAAAAGGCTCCTTCAATGACTCGTACAAAGATATCTCAACTAGTGAAATAACAACAAACCTCAAGGAAACAAGGGTTTCTTGTAATGGGGGGAGTGTTGGAAGCACAAGGATCTTCAGACTTGATCAGGGATAATCTCCGCAAAGTAACTTTCTCTCTATTTTCTCCTCCCTTAGGCCTTCCCATTGAAGCATTTATACTTCTCCCAAAGTAGTCTTTTAGTTGGAAATTTGTTAGGAACAGTTGGGTCATAGGCACTAATAGGTAAGGAACAGGTAAAACCTGTGATCTCTGCCTAAAATTAAGGAGATTTATTTTTTTTAAGTTGTTTAAGACATATACGCGGGTTGGGTATACCCGGACCCACATACACATGTGTTTAGCTCAAGGCAATGTTGCGTATAGGGAGTAAAACACTGTTTTTTAAGTATTTGGACCAGGTCTGGAAGGAGGGGTTGCCCTAGGCCATAAATGGAGCATCACAAATATCAAGGGTGAGATTTGGAGCTATAACACTCCCTGACACACATTGGCACACCCTAGGACTTGACACATCTTGACATGTAGCCCTGGCACTTTTGTATTCCTTAGAACTACCTAGCATACCTTGCCACTCCCTCCTTAACACACCTAGAATTTGCTGGAAATCTCTGTCAGATACTCTTATTCATTCATTTTTGTGCATTTGAAACTAATGCTCCCTTGTTTTTCCCTGACACTCCATAACTCTCCCTAGCATGAATTGGCACACCTTAGCACCTAACACATCTTGGCATGTTTCCCTGGCCTCTAGAATTCCTTAGCATTGCCTAGCATACCTTGCCACTCCCTCCTTAGCACACCTTGAAATCATTGACACTTCCTGTCACAAACTCTTAATCATTCATTTGCATGCATTATTTTCACCTAGTGTTCCCTTGTGTTTCCCTAACACTCCCTAATACTTCCTAGCACTAGTTGGCACACCTTGGAACCTAGCACATATTGGCTACATGTCACTCTGGCACATTAGAATGATTTAGTGCTGCTTAGGATACCATGTCACTCCCCTCTTACCACATTTGGAACTCATTGAAACTCCCTGTCACACACTCTTATTCATTCACTTCCATGCATTTTGACCTAGTGCTCCCTTGTGTTTCCCTAGCACTCTCTAACACTCAACACACATTAGCACACCTAACTAGAATGAGTTTCACTAACAATCAATCCAAAAACCCTTCCAAAGTCTAGTTAGTATTAGGGTTAAGTTTATTGTATGGTGTTCAGTGTGAAAATATTACTAGGTGTTTTTATCGCATTAGTTGGAAGGTGGCTAAGCCACAAGCATTATGGTAAGGTTCTTGAATTTGGACTGTAAAACTAACCAACAAATATATGACTAAGATCTTTGGGAAATTGTTGTTCTCTAAAGAGATTCATGGTAGTGATTTTTCCATTGCACTAGAACCGAGAACTTGATTGTTAATTAGATGTATAGAAGTGGTAGTTTGATGCAGCAGATGTCAAATGTACAGTTCGACAACATGATGGAGGCTTACATCTGACATCATAATTCAGTTTTTTGTCTTCGTGGTGCAACCTCCATGATGTCCAAGTGTGACACCCTCCTTGCAATAACACTCTTCGAGTAGTTACCAGTGAATTCCTTGCCTTTGATTGTCCTCTCCTCATCGTGTTCTGATCCAGGTGGCTCCAAAGACACACTTAGGATAAAGAGGGCTTATGGAAGCTCGAAAATCAAAGTGACTAGAATGATTTCAAACTAGGACCAAAGTGTAGATCTCGTCGTCCTGGTTGCAGTGTTGTGAACGGTTCATCAAACCAAGTCCATATGCAAAAGTTAGGAGAAGTCCAAGTTCAAGTTGACTTTAGTGACTGGGTGGGCTTAAGGAAGCTGCAATTTGGAGAAAATCCGGCCAACCTGGGCCAAATTCTGGGTGAATTTGTGGCCTGATTAATTTGTCTCCTACGGTCAAATTTCAATTTTTCAAAAATGGCCAATTTGTTTTTTGTTTATAGAAAAAAATATATTAAAATGGGTGGCGGGCCATGACCCCTGCCACCCCCACTGGGACTCAAATACAAAATTTAAATAATTTTGGGTCAACAGGCCATGACCCGTGCCGACCCCCAACCACCACACAAATAAAATTTATTGGGTCGGTGGCCATGACCTCGACAGACCCTCCTCCAAACTCCCTTAACCATAATGTAATATGTGGTGGGTGCAATGGACCCGACCCACACCAGACCACTACCATACAACACAAAATAGTGTTAAGAGAGGCCAACTGGTATCAATCCTGCACCAGCCACGTGGGCTGGCCCACTACCATACGGTGGCCCCATGAGATGTACCATGTACCAAACCACCGAACAATCAACCCAAAATGTTAGTATGCCTTAAACGTGCCACCAAACATTGCTGCGCCAAATGCCATTTCAAAAGAATTATGGAGGTTATGGGGGCAGGCTGCCCAATGCAGACCCAACCCCTAACAATAATGTTTACGGTTTTGAAAAAAACGTTAATATATTAAAATGGGAGGGGCGGGGTTTGACCACCCGACCCCTCCTCAACAAACTGCTAATCTTACCAACGTGCCACAACTAACTTGTTGGTTAATCCATCCACAAGTTTATATAAACCCTCAACTCCACAGTGCGCACAGGTAGGATGGAGGAACCAGGAGCGGGCATAGAAATTGAGGCGAATATTAATTTTTAATGCAAGTGGAACCATGATTGAGCGAAATTTCTAGGAGGGTGAAATTTTTGCAGTGTCCAAATTGGACAAAGTTTATGTCAATCTTACACCTCTCAATGACATGAACCCGATGGCACGGTCATTTTCTTGATCTGAGTAGCATATTTGCAGAGGACCCAGAGGAGGGAATCTTTAAGGAATCTAGGAGGAATCTAAAAGATTCCTTAAGCTCTAGATTTCTACTTTCTCAGAATTTAGAAATTTGATAGTCGATTTTATACTATTCGACGCCACAAATTTGATGGTGTATTTAGATTTTCCATTTTATCATTTCATTTTTCGACCACTTTTCTAGGTGGAGTGCAGGTGTCCACCTTCAGCGTGCGAGAAACCATTTCCACAAGATTCGACGCAGCGATATTAATGGCACAAACAAATTCAAAAGTTTGACATCCTCTTCTTCAGATGGCCCTTGGATGTGAGGTATATGCAGTGTGTTCATGTACTTCTTTTGCTATGCATTGTGCTACAAAGATCCTTGTTTGATGTTTGATCTGGGATCTTGTTTCTTACTTGCTTTCATGATTCCTTCTTGATGTGATGCAGAATCATTTGTGGGATGTACTTGTTTTCATGATTCTTCATGTTATTGTTTGAGATTCCTTTATCGTTATGTTGATGGGATACTCATGTGTTGCCATGTATGTTTGCTTTGAGATCCCTTTTATGCCATGTCGGTGGGATGTTCATTATCATCATGCATGGGTTTATGTCACACTGATAGGAGTCCTTTTGGCTGAGAGTTCTTGTAGTGGAACATCTCTTGGAGCCACTCCTGCATGAGGGCATTTTCCTTATATGAGAGAAACATCACCTCTTATGTACATCATCACTATTGACAACACTTAATGCAGGCCTAAACCATCTTGACATCAGGGCCCGGAGATGTAGTCCCTCCTGGACGAACTCCATTATCAACGGCTTATGTTTTCATGTGTTGATGAATGTCATGTTCCTCTTCTTTACAACATGCAGATGTATTCATTTATGTTCTTTTAAAAATTAAATTTAACACATCACGAAAGTAAAAGGTCTTGGAAGGGTCCTTTGTCACACCTAGACCTGGATCAAGTGGTATCAGAGCAGTCTTTGCGTGGATGTGAATTGCAAGCATGAAAAATGGAATGTGCAGTGACAGAGGATGAAAAAGCGATGTACAAGACCATGCTCAAAATTTCCAAAAGGGTGGAAATAATGTATGAAACGCGATAGAAAGAGACAAAGGAAAAAGAGCAATTGTAGCTTTAGTTGCGAGCCACGGAAGAGGCCCTAGAAGAACTGAAGCACAACAAACATAATCTTCAAACAGATAACGTTGAATTAAAGATGCTTCTACATGAAGAGAAAGAGGAGAAACATAGTTTTCTACGACAGGTGTAAGCTAAGGACGAGGCCTTGGAAAAGTTGTAGCGTGACCCATGTGAGGTAAAAAGTAGTTCTCCATATTCATGTATATTTCCTGATGATGATTTCTCTGTGATCCTTTCATGCTATAATACTATTTCTATAACATGCCATGCTTGCAAGAGGACATCTTTGAGGTAAAAAATCTTTGTCAATGTATCATCAATGAGGAATTTTGCTTTTTGCAAACAAGGCAACGTCCTTGTCACTACTACAGTGATATGAAACATAAATAAGGATCCTTTAAAAGGGAAAAATGGTGGTTGTTACCATATCACATGGATATGCACGAATTTTCTTGTCAAGGAGCTTGGAAAAATATCACTGTAATTACTCACTGACACCAACACAATGCATAGGCATATCTTCCTTGGCAACAATAAAATAAAATAAGCCAAAAAATGAATTTTAGTGTTGTTTTGAAACAAAAGAAGATTGGGAATGTGGCATTGGCATTTAAATATTAGTTGGGTGATTTGGAAAAGCAAATGAGTCTATGTTTGTAACCCACAAATTGCATTTTACTATACAATTTAGACACAAAAATTCACCAACCAAAGCAAGCACACAACATTTATATGGCCACGTAATAGACATAAGTATGCTACTATGAAATTCGAAATGGGAAAACCATCATTTGATGGGAATTTTATTATGCTCAAGAAATTGCTAGAAAGGCTGAGATATGCAGTCTCATCAAAGTTTTTGGTGCATTCTTACACACTCACTCCCTATCACACACATAGTGTCTAAAGAGGCACAAAAAGTGTGAAATGAAGCTTAAGATATGTAATTGACTAGTAATTTTACCTTCTTAGGTTGTTGAAGAATTGGAAACTAAGTAAGTTGATTTTTTTTTTTATCCGCTTGTTGGACACTAACAAGTGAAAATTCTCCAGATTGCTCGCTCAAACACATTAATATGGGAGGTCCTTTAATGCCTTATCCAAGGGTACCCAAGGGTGTAGTTGTAGGGGCATTGGGACCAAATTTGGGGGTTCATAACATTAGGAAAAGTGGAATGGCATGAACAAAAACGTTTTTTTTTGGGGGGGGGTATGGTATGGTGTATTGAATGGGGCAAGGGGACACAAGGGTAGCATGGATGGTAGAAATCAAAGGCAAAAGCATGGTTTACTAAGATCTATAAACCTAGTATTAGAGAATGAGAAGGGGGCTTAGGAATTAATTTAATAGGGTCTAGGGGACCTAGAGGGAAGGTAGCAAGAGCAATTGATAGGGGAACCCCCAATAGTGGCGATAAGGGGATTATGAGTCCAATTATCACAAAACACAAGCCCTTAACCCATAACAACTAAATTCCCTATCCCATTAACCCCCAATCCATAATCCCTTAACCCCTACACTGAAAACTCATAATCCATAAACCCCTTGACTCATTGAATCTTAAGGCACTAGTACCTAACCTATCATCCATGAACCAACTCCTAAGCCATAACTCCTTATCCTCTTAACCTGTGACCCTTAACCGCTAACCCTTCACCATCTAAACACCTTAACTGCTAACTCCTTAACCACTAACACCTAAATCCCCCAAATCCTAATTCCT
This sequence comes from Pinus taeda, assembly GCA_000404065.3. Classification (NCBI taxonomy): domain Eukaryota; kingdom Viridiplantae; phylum Streptophyta; class Pinopsida; order Pinales; family Pinaceae; genus Pinus; species Pinus taeda. The sequence goes on along the minus strand of APFE031420417.1, from coordinate 2,633 downwards.
TAACTGCTAAACTCAATTGTGTCAATGTAGAATAATATACATAAGAGAAAATAAAATGTATTATCCCCATCAATGCTTGAAATAGCCTTAATTAGCCATCAGTGGTGAGCCAGGGGTGAATGTGGGGCACTATTAAAGTTACATCATGTTTAAATTCCTTTTACATTGTGAGGTTGTTTTCCAATAGGGTTAAAGCATCATCACAAGGAAGCATGGCACATTTTTGTGGGTGAGTGCTTAAATTTGTAACAAAATTCAAGTGATTTACACCTCTAATGTAAATGACATCATTGTATGTTTGTGTTAGGTTGTTAGAGAGGTTATTTATAGAAAATACATTCAATGTACTTAGACTTCATCTTTTCAAGGCCTCGACTCTAACATGGATTTGTACCAAGAACACTTCATGCAAATGAAAGGGGACCTTTTTGTTTAACCACGTACGAACAAGAGCACTGGATGTTGCCCTTCAGATCCCCCTTCATGCATTCAAAGTGGGTTTACATTCGCGTCGAGTTGAAACTAATCATAATGATCTTCCTCAATCTTATTAATAACATCTACTAGCTTTTCCATATACACGAGATAGAATTAAAGGATCACCTCATCTATAAATGCCCCCATTTAATATGAGATTTAAGGGATGTTCTATTGTCTTTATCAACATTTGATGGGTTGTTATCTATATTATTTAAAAACATATTTAGAACCTCTTATGAGGGAGGTCCTTTTATTTAGATCTTTATATAAGGCCTTATGTGGCCTTCCCCTATAAAAATATTCCAAGGGGGTCACCTCCTTCCATGTTTCCTTCCTACTTAGAGCCAAATTGACAAAATAAGATTTGAACTTCTTCAATTACCAAATTAGTGAGGCATCATACCTCTTCTTGACCTCGGCCTCAATGAGACATATTTATTTAGAGATACTTTGAGGATTTCCCACTATAGAGCACAAGTTGGATGTCATGGGATCTGTTACACCATTTTCTATTTGGGTTTTTAGAGGATATTTCAAAACTTTGATTGTGTTAAAATTGGAAACTAGGGCCAAATTCCACCATGGGATAGATCATTTGATGGAGATGATGATTGCATTAAATTCCTCTTTTCGAGAGGACCAAATTGATATAAATTTCATCTCATTTAGACAAGAGGAAGTGTGATTTTTGAACACATGTGCAAATTGTTCAAGTTGGCTACAACAACATGTAGGCTCAAGAAGCCCAATGGATGTGTCTCTTCACCCACAGTGAATTGTATAAATACAAGTGACCTCAAACCTCATTCGGCATCATCATCACTCACACATTCTTCTCTCTGCTTCTCTCATTGGTTCATACAAATATTGGGCAACTTGTCTTTCTCTCGTGTGTGGAAGAAGGATGAGTTTTCTAGGCTGAATTGCAAGACCAAAATTTCAAGCAGCCGACCAATTTTGAATAGCGTTGACCAAGGAGTTATTGACTAGCTTTGGCTGCGATTTTTGGAGGATCTTTTTTGTCTATTTAGGACACATTTTTGGGCACAAAAATTGAGGTAATATGGGCAGTTTGACTAGCGTTGACTTCATGGTTGATTGCGATTTGACCGTAGAAAATTATAATAAATTTTCTCTCATCTTTCACCGAGTTTGACCGAGCTATTTTAGGCTGGATTTGACCTCCTAATCAGGTCGAGTTTTGACTAAGGATGATTGATTGCTGATTTTACCAATGTTGACTTTCTAGTTATGGCTGAAGTTTGACTGCACAAATTGACAAGATTGTTTGGACTCTGAATTGGGCAAGTCAATTTGACTTTTGTACTCTCTCTTTCTGCTGAAATTGCGATATAATAATAAGAAGAATTGATCAAAGGGTTTTCCCAACATTGGGGTTTTTCCCTGGCATCCACCAAATCTGGTGTCCTCTTGTATTGGCTTGTCTTTTGCATATTGTTTTATGGTCTATATACTTGTACTATCAATGTGATTAATGGTTAATGTGATTGCTACTGGAAATCTAATTTGAAATTGCAATTGGGCTGCTTAAGGAACATTGAAGTAATTGTGCTAAACATACAACATACCATTGTTAACTAAAATTAATAGATTATCATCTCAACCCCTACGATTCCTATCACATTGATCATTTTCCATCTAAGGTATACAAATCTATATGTAATTAATATATGTATCATTGGTTTGATCACGCCTTGCCTTAGCCATCTAGGGCACTAGGTGTAGGAAGGGATTCCTTTAGCTACCATATTTAGTTGGATATGTATGATCCATGTGTATATGATATCATGTCCAATGTGTACTATTTTTATTGTGTTCACTTAAACACTTTGTTCTAACTCTTAATGCTTTGGCTATAAGTTTTAATTTGAGTTGTTCCATGGTGTTTCATAATTTTTCTCATAGAAGTGTGTCATCTTTATGGTTTGGTATATTCTTCGTGATTTGAGTAGCTGTTATACATTAATCTTATTGTACCCCTTATTTCCTTTAGTCAAAATTTATCCCATATCTCTCTTAACAACACATGTGAAGGCCTTCTAAGCTATGACTAACTTCTAATAAGGTATTTTTAAGCTCTAAGTGAACTTCCTAAAAAATAATGAGCTACCTATAACTATTTAAGTTTATTG
>APFE031420416.1:581797-617875 GCA_000404065.3 Pinus taeda | reverse complement strand
TCAAGAATGGATGAGAATGGTTGAACCAAACTCGTATTTACCTCAAAAGAATCATTCACACTGGGAATCACGTGAGCAAAGGCTATAATCACTTGGTATTGGCCAATTCTCATTGGCATAACTCAATCCCATTGATTGTGCAAATCCTCATGCACACCTATAGTCACAACTGATAACAATTTGATCCTCTAACACCTGTCCCTGCTGAACTGAACATGCACTGACATGCAACTGAGTTAACTGATGTACTCTTTAGTTGCATTATGAGTTAATAATTAGTTTAAAAACTGATCATTAGTCTATTTGCAGTTAGACTAATTACAACCAGTTTAACCAAGTCAGACTGAACACAACTCCATCAACTCCATAATCAACTCCACCAAACTCAACTGATTGAGTTCTAACTGAAGTCATGCATGCAACAACTCAAATGACCCACAAAGAAAACATATTTCCTTCTGACAGCTGCATGTGCCACATATATAGCTCAAACTAAAGTTCTCCAAGAGAATAAGATAAAGTTTATAGTCTAAATATTATTATAAGCTAATAATATTTGACTTCTCTATAATTAGACTTATAAGTGTCACCGCTGTTGTCTAAAAATAGAAGTCCATCTATTTTTTCCAACTTGACCAATCATCCATAAATAGCATCCTGCAACTCATAGACATGATCCATATGTCTAAAAATAGACATAGTCTAAAAATAGACTTTGCGCCATAATTTGCCTGCGGGCCCACTTAGTGAAGGCGACTCTTTTCACTAATCTCCATCATTTTGTTGCAATCTCAATGCTCCCTCTCGACAAGATATGGATTATCAGCAACCCCTATCCTACCTCGGTGGTATTCGAATTTGCTCCTAGTGAGAGCCTTCATCAGAATATCAACATCCTGATCCTCCGTTAGAATGTATGAAAGTAACATGATCCTCCGCTGCACACAATCTCTAATATGATGGTACCTGATGTCAATGTGTTTAGATCTATCATGAAATACAAGATTAGCTGAGAGTTTAATGCAACTCTGGTTATCACAGTAAATCACAGTAGGATCCAAATGAGAACTTAACAAACCAACCAGAATCTTCCTCATCCATATAGCCTCGCATGCAGCCAAACTTACTGCCATATACTCGGCCTCTGCTAAACTGAGTTCCATGGATCTCTGCTTCCTGCTGTACCAAGAATCTGCTGTCGATGCAATACTGAAGACCCCTCCTGATGTGCTCTTTCTGTCTATTGGGCTCCCTGCCCAATCTGCATCCATGAAGCCACATAACTTCACCTCATCCTCCTATCTGTACCACAATCCATATCCCGATGTGCCTCTCAAATAACGCAATACATGCTTGCCCACCTTCCAGAAGAGCTTGGTAGGCTTAACCATAGCTTGTGAAAGCTGGTTAACTGCATAGCATATATCGGGTCGTGTATTGACCAAATATATCAGCGACCCCACCAACTATCGGTAAACAGTGGCATCCACTTCTTCTCTCGAAGTGGCATCCTCCTTCCTCCAACCTCCAGGAAGAGGAGTATCAACAGGCTTGTAGCCATGCATGTTGAACTTCTCCAGTATCTCCCGAGCATACTTACCTTGAGAAACAAACATTCCACCATTGCGCTGCCATATCTCCAATCCTAGGAAATAGTGAAGGAGGCCCAAGTCCTTCACCTCAAACTCCTTAGCAAGATCATCCTTACATGAAAGTATCAACAGCTCATCACCCGTTAGAATCAAATCATCTACATACAGTACAATGATAAGAAACTTACCCTCCACCACAATCTGGTATAGGTTAGGATCCGCCTCGCTCTTGGAGAATCCAAGTCCAGTGAAATAGTTGTCTATCAGTGTGTGCCAAGCACGTGGTGCTTGCTTGAACCCATACAGTGCTCTCTTGAGCCTACACACATGCGACTCGCTGCTGAAGACCTCAAAGCCTTCGGGCTGCTCAATGTACACCTCCTCCTCAATGACTCCATTGAGGAACGTAGTATTCACATCCATTTGATGAATGTGCCATCCCATCTGCGCTGAGAGAGCAAGAATCGTCTGTATGGAAGAATACCTTGCAACAGGTGCAAAGGTCTCCTCATAGTTGATCCCCTCTATCTGTGAAAAGCCTCGGGCAACAAATCTTGCCTTGTACTTCTCCACACTCTCGTCAGCTGCCTGCTTAACTTTGTAGATCCATCTCAAACCCACCACTGATTTCCCTTCCGGTCTAGGAACAATCTCCCATGCAATGTTTCTAACAATAGAATCATACTCTTCCACCATGGCATCTACCCATGCGGGATCCTCCATAGCTTCCTCGAAAGAGGATGGCTCAGTCACAACACACTTGCTCATAAGAGCCATGTATCCAGTGCACTGATTAGGCGATTGTCTCTGTCTACGTTGGGTTGTAGGTGGTCCTACAACTTTCTCTGCATCTTGATCCAGTCACTCATCTTTTGTCAAGCGCTTTCACCCTCTAATGGTTGGCGCTGCTTGAGTGGTCTCTTCCACTCCATGAACCTCATCCTGTGGTTGATCCACGTCCTGAAGCTCATCCTTAGGAACTAATAGCTCCTCTCTGCATGCAAGTGTAGCTCCCTCTCAAGCGAACACTTCATGGATTTCTCCTCCTGAAATTTTATATCCCGTCGCACAACAGTTTTACCAATGTCTAGCAAATACACATGGTAGTTGTGGGGCGTATCAGTGTACCCCACAAATATCCCAACCTCTGCGGTCGGCTCCAACTTCTACCTGGCATCCTTCGTCACATGCATGTAAACGTTAGCACCAAAAATCCTCAAATGAGAAAGATCAGGCTTCTTACCAGAATAAGCCTCCTCGGGTGTACTCATGCCAAGTATCTTATGAGGACAATGTTTCTCCACATAAACTGCTGTATTGTATGCTTCCACCCACAAGTGAAGGGGTGGGCCCTGATCATGCAAGATCGCCTGTGCAGCACCCATGATCATTCTGTTCTTCCGCTCAGCTACCCCATTCTGCTGTGGGTTATGGGGAGCTATGAGCTCTCTTCGAATCCCTTCTGCCTTGCAGAAATCCTTGAACTCGTCCGAGATGTATTCACCACCATTATCGCTCCTAAGAGCCTTCACCTTCTTCCCCGACTCCTTCTCAACCAGTGCTTTGAATTCACAGAACTTTCAATATGTATCGCTCTTCTTCTACATGAAGAAGATCCAGCACTTACGAGAGAAATCATCAACAAAAATCACATAATACCTGTGTTTTGCTGTCGAAGCAACTGAGAAAGGTCCACACACGTCTGTGTGAATTATCTCAAGGATCGTCATGGCGCGACTATCCTTCTCGTGAAAGGTGGCTATCACAAACATCCCCAAAGTACACCCCTTGCACTGATCTGACTGCGCAAGTGTGCCTTTAGGAAGCCCTGTAGTGATCTGCTGCAGTATCTTCAAGGCTCCATGGTGAAGGTGACCCAATCTCCTCTTCCACAACTCGCCATTATCTCAGCTCACCAATCCTTTTGCCTTGCCTGCCATTTCTGCGCATCCATCTACATGCAATTGATAAAGGTTCCTTACTTGAACCCCTGTCTTCCGGGTCTCACCAGTTGTCTTGCTGCGCAGGAAAGCTTTTCCCTTGTTGAAAACAACATCATACCCCTTGTCTTCTAACATCACCACGGACATAATATTCTTCGTCAATCCTGGAACATGCATGACTTCCTTCAATACGAAGGGTTTACTAGACTCCCTCTCAAAGGAAATGGTACCGATATTGGTCGCACTGTATCTACCATCATTGCCCATCTCGATGTGCACTCCAAGATCTTTGTCCTCCAGATCAGAAAAAAATCTCTATCTCCCGTCATGTGAAAAGACGCACCATTGTCCAAGAACCACACCGATCCCATCACACTTGAAACCAAGCATGCGATCAATTAAAAATCAAGCTCAAATTGTGAGGCTAGAGCCTCTCCTGCTGCAAATCGAGCAGCTTGCTTGTTCTTCTTCTTCTCAGGACAATTAGTGGCATAGTGTCTGTGCTGGTGACAGTGAAAACACTTCACCTTGGACATGTCCTGCTTCTTGCCTTTTGCACCAGACTGAGAAGCTTTCTTGGTCTTCCCTTTCTTTTCTTTAGCAGCCAAAGCACAATTTTCTTCATCAGCTCCCTTTGATGAAGATTCGTCCCTGGTAATCTGCCCGATCTTCTCCTGCTCAATATCTGACCATAGTCTTTCCCATCCTGGCAATTTCTCCCGACCATTGACAGTGTCCTGATAGGAATGCCAACTCTTCAGAAGACCAAGGAGAGCCAAGCTCACCAAGTCCTCATCATCGACAGTAACCCCCACACCTCCCAGCTCATCTCGACACTGAGTGAACTTCGTGAGATACTGGGGCATACTAGCAAGTGGAGCGAGTAGATGTGTTGCATGCAGAACATTCCAGAGTTACAAGATCGGGTTTGAGAGGAAGCCTTTCTTGTTGAGAGGGAGTGTTGAAAAGTGTGCAACAAGAAATGTTGTGCAACAAGAAATGCTTGTTGCATTCTTTTCAACAAAATTAATTTGCCAATTTTCTTTTGAGCACATTTATTTCCTGCATGTTCGACCCTGCAACAAGCATGTCATCTACATACAATAACAATATAATATAGCTACCATCATTTTTCTTTTTCAGATAAACACAATAATCAGAGTGACATCTAGTATAACCTTGTTCAGACAATAAACTGTCAAATTTTTAGATACACTGCCTTGGAGCCTGTTTTAAGCCATACAAGCTCTTCTTCAACCTGCACACAAGTTTCTCCTTCCCTTTCACTTCATATCCTTGTGGCTGCTGCATATGTATCTCTTCCTCCAAATCCCCATGGAGAAAGGCTGTCTTTACATCTAACTGCTCAAGATGCAAATCTTCAGCTGCTACAAGACTCAAAATAGTTCTGATTGAAGTCATTTTAGCAACAGGAGAAAATATTTCATTAAAATCAATACCTTTCTTCTGTGCAAACCCCTTCACCACAAGTCTAGCTTTGTACCTCTGTTTTCCTCCATCTTCTTCCTTCAACCTGTAAACCCATTTATTCTTCAATGTAGTTTTTCCTGCAGGCAACCTGACTAAATCCCAAGTCTGGTTATGCATTAAGGAGTCATCTCTTCTTTCATGGCTACCTCCCACTTCTTCTTGCTTTCAACCTGCATTGCTTCTTCATAACATTCGGGTTCACCAGAATCAGTCAACAATAAATCATATAATGAAGGAGAGTATCGTTTAGGGGGTCTACTTATCCTGGTAGATCTTCTAACACCACTTTCAGGTTTTTGCGGTGCCTGTTGCTGTTGTGGTGGTTGTTGTTGTTGTGGTTGTTGATTATTATTATTTTTAGGCACCTTTACTTTTTCAGTTATTTCATCAAGAACTGCGTATTCCTTGTTTTCTTTTTCCTGTTTCTTTTCCTGTAACTGATTCTTATACAAGACCTTTTCATTGAATATTACATCTCTGCTCCTAATGATTTTGTGATTTTCGTAATCATATAAGCGATAACCAAAATCATTAACACCATATCCAGTAAAGGTACATTTCTTTGACTCTGCCTCAAGCTTTGTTCTATTGTCTTTATCAATATGGACAAAGGCCTCACAACCAAAAGGCTTTAAAAAAAAAGTAATTTACCTTTTTACCTGTCCATGCTTCCTCTGGAACACCACCATCCAAGGAACTTGAAGGCCCTTTTTTTATTAGATAAAGAGCAGTATTTGCAGCATCTGCCCAAAACTGTAAAGGAAATCCTGCATGAAATCTCATGCACCTTGCACGCTCCATGATTGTTCTGTTCATCCTTTCTGACACACCATTTTCTTGTGGTGTTCTTGGAACTGTCTTCTCTCTGCGCATTCCATGCTCTGAACAGTACCTATCAAACTCTTTGTTGCAATATTCACCTCCATTGTCTAATCTAAGACACTTCAATTTCTTTCCTGTCTCAATCTCAACCAAAGCTTTCCATTTCTTGAAAGTATCAAATACATCAGATTTATTCTTAATACAATAAATCCAAGTTTTTTCTAGTGGCATCATCAATAAAAGTAACATAATAACAAGAATCATAGAGAGATGATACCTCTGAGCAGGTCCCCATACATCTGTATGCACAAGCTCTAATTTTTCGCTCTTCTTTTCTTTCCCAACTCTTAGAAATCTAGCTCTCTTCTGTTTTCCATAAATGAAATTCTCATAGAAGCCCAAATCAGCGTTCTTCAAACCCGACAACAAATTTCTTGAGTGAAGAATCTTCATCCCCTTTTCACTCATGTGTCCGAGCCTATGATGCCATAATGTTGCATCTGCTCTTTTGGAAGTTAAAGCATTAACAGAGTTAGAAATACCATTGCATAAATACAATGTACCAACCTTTTCGCCTTTTGCTATTACCAGGGCTCCTTTGGTGACCTTCCAAGCTTTATCTGTGAAAGTTGTCACAAAACCTTCACCGCCTAACTGCCCTGTTGAAATCGGATTTTTCTTTAGATCTGGAACATGCCTTACCTCCTTTAGTAGCCATTGGTTTCCATTCTGCTGTTTTACAAGAACCTTACCCATTCCAACAATTTTACAGGGTTTATCATCACCCAAACGAACTTGTCCAAAATCTCCTTGAACATAGTCATGAAAGTATTTCTTATCAGGTGTGGCATGGAATGAGGCCCCTGAATCTACCACCCAGGAATCAGTAATATTTTCGAAAGAAGGAATCAAAGCATCTTGTAACACCTCACCTGTCACATTTGCTTCATGATTGTTTTCTTGATGTGCATCTCCTTCTTTTCCCTTTTGAGATCGACAACCTTTCTTTAGGTGTCCTTTCTTTCCACATTTCCAGCACACTATCCCCGATCTAGACTTGGATCTGCCTTTCCTTGATTTACTGTGATATCCTGAGCTCTTTCCTTTTTCCATTTTTCTTCCCCTAGACTCTGCACTCAAATCATTACCTGATGTCTCACCGGAGCTTTTTCGTCGCATTTCCTCGCTAAGGATAGCACCGACAACATCATCAAACTTTAAAGTACTAGATCCAGAAACAGAGTCTAATGGCCATTACTAAACCATTCCAACTTTCTGGTAATGAGCACAATAATAACAGAGCTCTAACTTCATCATCAAATTTTACCCCTACAAAACATAACTGACTTGTAACAGTATTAAAATCATTTAAATGATCTGCAACGGATCCACCTTCCGACATCTTCATATTAAATAACCATTTAATAAGAAATACCTTGTTTGAGGCCGATGGTTTTTCATATAGTTTCTCCAACGCCTTAATCAAACCCTCTGTCATTGTTTCCTTCGAAATGTTGAAGGAAACCAACGCTGCGAGGCACAACCATATTGTTCTGAGTGCCTTTCAATTTAGAAGTTTTCATTCTTCATTTGTCATACCCGTCAACATCTTTGCTTTTCTGCCCAATGGTAGGTATAAATCTTTATAATATAGATAATTTTCCATCTGCATGTTCCACAGTAAGAAGTTTTGGCCGTTAAATTTCTCGACCCTAAACTTACCATCTTCCGCCATTGCCCCCACTCGAATGAGTAACCCTTCTTTCCTATGAGTTTATCAACCAAATAGACCTTCAACTCAGATACTATTTGTTAGAAAATTATATATTACGGAGCAATGTAACACATAAAATATTGCAGAAATATAAACACAGAAAACACATAAAACAAGAGAGACATAGATATATGTGGTTCACCCAGTTTGGGCTACGTCCACCTCGAACAGCCAGTCCTTCCTTTATATTATCTAGCAAAATGAAGAGACACAACCTACAACAGATCCACTGTAATATCCTCTGTTTTCTCTCACAGTCTCACCTCTCTTCTTCTCGCTCAGAGAATACACATCTATATCACAGCCTCAAATACAATTCCCTCATACAAAGAGAGGGGTTGCCTTCTAGGGCAAAAAACCCTAAACTAAACATAAGTTGTACCCTCAGAGCATCCACCTAATGAACGACATAGATTGACTAGAAATTACTATACTTTTCCCATGTGGAAGGGTGTACAAACTTCCTGGGGCATACATTGGGTTGAAACAAAAGACCTCTGAACAATAATGATCCACACACAACAGATTTGTCCACCTACACCATGAATAATTTTCTTGTCTCATAGTCTCTAGGATTTACTACAATCCACAATCTGATCCAGGGATCACTAGGCCATAATCGAGACAACACCCTCCAAGATTTACCATATATATCTCAGTTCACTAGCAATAATTCCTAGGCCTGATCAAGGGAAACCACCTCTAGGTTTTGCCTTATATCCCACCATTCACTGGTCAATGATTCCTAGGTGCACCGAGACACACAAATACCTAGCTTTACCACAACCCACAGTTTGGTTTAGGGGTCACTAGTTCAGTGGATTTACTGTAATTTCCAATCTGATTCAAGGATCACTAGGCCATGTGTTCTTTCATTTAGAGATACACCTCACTCATCTTTGAATCCATTTGAAAATCCATCTCAACCAAAATAGGAGAACCCCATCACACCATGGCTATTTGGAAATCTAAATATAAGGCTGAAGAACACTGTCACACCTGGAAAAACCCATGCCCATGATAGAAAGAGAGCTGATAAAACACATGCATAATCATGCATGCCAAATCTAGCAAGGAAATCACACATGGAAATTGATACCTGCAAGTAAACACGTTGTAGCTACTTGCTCCTGCTCTTCCTTTCTTGATCTTGCATTCCTCTTTTCCTTCTTTGTCTTTCTTGATCCAATCTTGAAGTGATCCAAGAAAAATCTAAGTGTCCAAGAGTGAGAGAGAGAGAGAAAATAGAGAGAGAACTCCAAAATTAAACTGACCAAAAACCAAGAACTAATCCTCAGAAGCCTTTTTATTAATGTGGCCTCTATTTTCATCATTTTCCATTATTTTCCTTCATTTTCCTCCTCACATGCAACTTGTGACCTTTCACCTTCCTTTTCTCCTCATTTCCATTATTTTCATAATTAAATTGCCAAAAAATCCATTTTTCCTTTCCAAAGCCTTTGTCATTGCCTTTGCTAATTTCCTTAGCCATAATAAACCAAATGAACACCCACACTAGGATGTCTTGCCCAACGTTCAACCTGGAATAAGTGTCCCATAACCATGGTTATTATTTTGTCTTTATTAGCTTTTATTACATGGAACTTTCACTAGGGTTCTTATAATAATTCTCTCATGGGAGTGGAGATCTAATTTTAGTACTTTGCCACATTATGGCATAAATTCTAATGCTTTCATTCTCAACTTCAATAGTACATTGAATGTAGTGTTTGTTTAGGGAAGGAGTTCAAACTCGAATTGAAATGATGTTCTTATTTCAAGTTGCATTAGGCTATTGTATTTTTTTTCCACATGAATGAAAACTATAAACTAACTTTGCTTTAGGTTTTCAAATTATTTTGATTTTCGGATGCAAATAGGTTTGAAGAGAGGCTTATCGACCTATGTTTTTATAGAATTAGGGCATTTTCAACGTCAAATAATGTCTTCCATTATGTTTAACATGAGATTAATTGTTTCTATAAGAACACTGGTGATAAGCCTCACAGATGGGTAATTATATGGGCTCATTTTACCTCCTAACCTAGTCAAATCAACCATTCTCTTAGCTTATTGTATGATTTTCTGATTATATTTATGCTTATGGAGTGAGTTGAGTTAGTTATGATTCCATGTGGTCTAACATGTGTTTAATGCAGATTATTGATGAATTTTGAGGTCAAAGTCAAGGATCCAGTGGACAAATGGTAGCAATAAATCGAAGTGGACAAAGGAGAGGACTTATAGGAGGGAATCCCCCTCATTTATTACTCACTTCAAATTCCCCTTCATTCAACTCGGAGTCCAAGTAGTCGAGTCATGCACTAGAAGGCAGCCGAGCAAGTGGAGGATGATTGATGATTATCTCGAGTTTTGGGATCCAAGCCTCCCTGATTTTAAGGAAGCTATTGGTAGCTTCAGTTGTATAAGTAGAGAGGCCTAAGGCCTCACTAGGGTCATATATTTTTTCGGATTTTTGTTGAATTTTTGCTTACGTAAACTCTGCTCCAACTTCGAGCTCACTATTTTTAGATAGTTTCATGTAATCTCGTTATTGTTTTGATAATAAAGTTGGAATCCTTTTTGAGCTAGCACTGAGTTACCTCAGAGGGCTGAAGCTTTTGGGTTAGGGCCAAATCCAAGCAGCCAAGTTCCTCTTTACTTGTGTTTTTATGTTTTATTTCAGTTTGTAGATTAGGTTGTTGTTAAATGTATTTCTTTGATGGTTAAGAATAGGTTGCTTTTGATGATTCAATAGTTTGTTTCCATTTGTGCTTTCTATAGTAGGTTATGTAGTGATAAAGAGAAGATTCAAAAGGCTAACAATAGTTCCTTGGCCTCTCTTCCTCCCTTTGGGACCATGATTTCAGGAAAAGACCCTCTTTCTACCCCAAAAACACAGATTTTCCTCATTCATAGGACTTCTAGTGTTTGCAGCTTTTTAGTGGTTAATAGTCTAGTTTTTCTTTGCTTCAGAACTTCTTCACCATGCTCACTTCTTTATTTACAGTAGTATTCTTTCATGCTTTCTTTTCTTGCAGCAGTTATCAGCATTTCCTTCCATAGATCATAGTTTAGACTATTTTCATGCAAAACGCTATTTTCCAAGGTGCACTTATTTCATTGCTTGCTTGATCTTATTGGTTGGTTGTCAATTGTTTATGCAAAAAATATCTTCTAGCAGTAGGCCAACCTATCATCCATCCCATCCGCCATCTGATCCATGCCCTACAGATCGTCCAAGTCTCCCCTCAATTCTGCCTTAGCTTTCTGCATTTTCCATAGAATTTCTTCCTCTCTCCTTGAGAAAATCCAATCATCTTTCTCTCTCCTGACAATTTTTGGTAGACCGTAGGTGCCCTAACACCTCATTCAAACCTTCATCCACCTCTTTCACCCACTCTCACACCCTAAAAATAGTGAAAACTGCTCTCAGCCTCCTCCTGTAGGCCTCATGTAGAACGTTGTTTTCCTCCTGTAGATTTCCTGTGTCCTCCTATAGATTTTCTTGTAGGATTTCTTTTGAAGTATGAGTGTGGAAAAATCCTCCAAAAGGCCACCTGAGACCTCCTAGGACCCATCCACACCATCCTACATCTTCTTGAGTCCAAAAACCACCCTCCAATGCCACCTATTCGCTACCACATTCAAAAACAATAAATTACATGCATGTCCAATTCAGATAAAAATACATAAAAATCCAAAAAGATGTTTTTTTGCTCATTTACTTCCAAAAATAGCTTAGTTAGATGTTATTTACTTTCTTGAGTAAGTAATGGAATTCTTTTCATGGTTTTCATAGTGCTTTCTGCAAAAGTTGGATTAGTTCGCTAATTTAGGTTTACAAGTTTTGCTTTACATTTTAGATTTTCTCCTTTTTGCAGTTAGAATAGTATCCGTAAAGTAGTATTTATCTCCTTCCATCACATATAGAGCTTCTTCTGGAATCCATAGAAGTTGGCTTGAGCTCCTAGTGATCTTGCGCCGACTGACCAAGTGACAACCTGCAGTAAGAACTAGTATTTGTGCATACAACGCCGTTGCTTCCAAGTTTGTTACAAACTACCGGGATGATAAGAGTAAAGTGGGCAGCCCAGGAGTTGCAGCACTATTGCTGCAATGCTGGTGCTTACCATCTTTTTGGCACCGTTGCTGGGGAAGCGTCAGAGTATTCTGTGATTAATACTTTCTTCTATTTTCTATTGAAACATTCTGCTAATAGTTTATTTCAGCAAGAGTAGACTAGTCATTTCCTTTCCTTTCAAGTAATACATTTCCTTGCTTTCCTTTTCAATTCTGCAAATTTCATTTCAGCAAGTTCATTTTAGTTGGATGAAATTTTTTTTGTTCAATCAATTTTAGTTTTGCAAGTACTATCAATGTGGGGAAAAAGAAACAAGAACCAACCAAAAAGATTTCCTTTCATGCCTCGTCGTTATACACATATTTAGGCACTTCAAACCCAATCATATATGTCGATAAACCATGGGCTCTTTAACCCATAAAAGTGTTGTTTCATACCCTAAAGGATCGTGGTCAAATGATTACATCATTTCCCAGAAGTTATTCCTGAAAAACCACTAAGAACTGGCCAAAACTAGACCTTACTGACTGCTCCACTATCAAGGTGCAATGCATACTGGCTCCTACACTAGCCAAGTGTGATGCATACTGAAGAAGCCTTCTATAGGGTGCGATGAGTGAGAATGGACAAATGGCTGAGACAGTTTGCTAAGTGGATTCTCGCAGAATCTTCTAGAAACTTCTCCTATGACACTTGCCTCTCTGAATTCACCTAGGAATGAGTAAGAGATCAAAGAAATCTCCAAGTAGAACCAAGAACTATGAGTGGAATGACACTAATAAAAAACCTAGAGATGACTCACACCCTTGTGGACATTTATAAATGGATCCCTCATCTAAGAGATCTAGAGGTTGGAATTTTGTAATTTGTAAGGAAGTGTTGTTGGTTTATCTTTGAGAAGAGACATTGTATTGTTGGGTGATCTTGCTTTTCATGAGGTGAAAAGGGATTTGATGCTGGATCAAACTGCTGGATTGTAATTCTCCCTTCTATTTTAATAAAGTTCTCTGAGTTTTCCACCATACAATCATGTATTTGTGAATCTTGTTATTTGTGAATTCAATTGTATGTTCAATGTATTTTTGATTCTGCATTGTTTATGATATTATAGATCGATATGCTTTGATGGTGTTTGGTTACTTTGTCTCTACAGGTATTCTCTAACCGGGACAAGTAGGAGAGGAGTTGCAAGCTCTATCAAGGGAGAGAGAAATCAAGCAAGGAGTCAAGTGGAAGATCTAAGTTGGTCCCTTTGCTTCTCTCTTATCTATCATACATAAAGGAAATCACAAAGTGCTTTGATTGTTTGTTTCTAAGATAGCTACCAATATTAGTGGGACTAGCAGATCGAAAAGACATTAGTTTTCCCGAAAACAAAATGGCGACTCCGCTAGGGAGAGAATAGTTTGTTTGTTTGTTATTTTTGTTTTCTTTATAAACTATAGACAGAGCTTGAAGTTAACCAGATAGCCTTCGAACTACTCTTGTAATGCAATTGCAAAGTAGATGAATATTGCTTCAGTCAATCTCTGGGTTAGTTTATGAACTGAACATCTGACTTATGAAAATTCTAAACGCCCTTGTGGTGGCTCAATAACCTCCTAAGATCATACCCCTGTACTTTGATCTTTACTATCCATAATAGCTCAACCTAAATCATTGAACTCAGTTGCAAATTTGAACAAAAACCCACCTCAGTTTCGCTCCTTGTCCCATCGCACTGTCTATCACTGGAAGCCAGTATGCATTGCACCTCCCGTGCGTAGTAGGTGAGATGCATCCCTGTTTCTATGAAGCACAAGTGCGATGACTGATTAATACTATTTCTCTCTTTGAAATTTGGGTTTTTTCTCCTTGTTTTAAGCTCTATTCAGTTGTTTTTGCTACTTATGATCAGTATCTCATAGCTGAAGCCTCCTTCCTTTACATAGTTCAACCTCCATTGATTAGGATTAGTAAATGTTTTTATGTATTTGTCCATCATTTATGATCCTTTGTCAAAAGTAGCTTAATCGAACTGTCATTTTGATGCAAAAAAGTGTCGTAACTATCATTTTAAGTCAAAAAGAAGAGTGTCATAAAGTCTTCCTCCTCTAGATAGTCGATTGTACTTTTTTCATTATATTTGATTTGAATTGTTAATATTTGAAGTGTTGAAAGCAGTTTTCTATTCAAAATCGAAAAGTGTCATTTAGTCTTCCTTTCATTTTGAAAAGAAATTGTCAAAATGTCACTTTGAAGAAAATATTTCATATCTATACTTAGTTTTCCTGTTTTGGCATTCTTCACATTAAAGGGAAGAAAAAACAAATACATGCATTTGCATTTGCGTCTAGACTGTGTGCGAAAGATGATTTAGTAAAAGTGCATTTAGTGTGTGCTCTTTGCTCTTTGTTGAAAGAATCTTAATCTTCTTTCCTTAGTAGCTAGGATTCTCATTATTAAAAAATAAATGATTGTTTATCATTTTAGATTGTATATTTAGGAATTTTACATCTACATCATGCGGTGGACCTTGAAAGACAAAATTATAAACAAGATCAACTCTAAAATAAATCTCAATGAACTTAACAACGCTTTGGAACCTAACGCAACCAATCTAGAGGTCTAGGCTAGAGACGTGTTACGCCATCGTAAAACCTAGTAACTATCATTTTCATCGAAGGTTGGGTGATTCCTCATCTTTGATATGACAAGTGTTAGTACGGACTTGTTCTCTCCGTACCATCAAGTATATATTGGGAGACCACAATAGGTTGATATCCTTTATCCATAGGAAGCCATGTTTGCCGCCCTATCGATTGCAATGCACTGAACACAGCATTCAGGAATATTTATTGCCGTACATAAGTCCTTGGTAATTTCTCTTTAATTTGCCACCAAGGTGTATATTGCAATTTTTCGATTGGTTTGGTAATCCCTCTGTCTAGATTTCCAGAGTAGTCACTTTCGTTCCTTTTTGACTCCTTAAAAGAAAAGGTCCATTTGAGCACTTGTCACTTTAGGCTCATTAAAAATAAAAGATGACTAGAGTCATCTTTAGCTTTTTCTTGACTCTTAAAAATTGAAAAAGAAAAGTTGTGTCAAAGCGTCATTAAAATTTATTTAATACGGAATAATATTTCTCCCCTTAATTTTGAGTTGATCAAGTAATCTGCGATCGTGGAAGAAAGTCAATCAAAACTCTGTTGTTCGTGGAGACTAGCGAGTCAACCATATTTGACTCTGGAAACAAAACCATTTTGGGAAAAATATTCTCGTTTAACTGAGTCCAATTCACCTGATTTCTTTGAAACTTGTGTTTCAAAATCGTCAGAGACTACAGTTACTACGATCATTTCGGGTACATTTGCCTTTACAGAAGAAGTTCTGCAGTTACAAGAGGACATTAGAATTGATCCTAGTGTAACGGTAGACACTTCTATACCTAAAACAGCTCCATCTAGGGCTGATCGAGAAACTAAAGTTCACTTACCTAAACATCTAGAAGTTGAGTTCCAGTCAGAAGGTGTCACCCCTCCAGTATCTATCACTATAGAAACTATACCTTCTTCGGCTCTGGAAATATTTTACGAACCTAACGGTCTACCTCTTCCACCTGGACTAATTGCTATAGAAGAGATTGTAGAGGATCTTCCATCCAGTACCCCATTGCATTTTGGAACTAGGATCCACTTATATCCTTCTATTCCTAAAGTTAGTTCTTTTAATCATCCTTCATCGCAAGTTCTTGTCGAATCGCTAGGAAATATTTTGGATAGACTAAATATGTTTGAGCAACCATTAGCATCTAATGCAGCCACAATAGAACTTCCTACTACCACTCCTATGATGTTTGCTTGTATACCTTCTATCCCAACTAGTTATCAACCACTAGATGGAGTCCACTCAGGGACTGTTTCGATGACATGGTCTGTTCCTATTTGTTCATCTGGGATCCTATCTGGAATTTCTTATGTTGAAACTCAGCAAATTGATCCTGCATACCAGTTTCAATTTGGGCAGCCCAGTATTCAAAGGTCGATTTATCCTTTGAACACTGGATTTCCACCATATGGGGGGTAGTATGCTTTTTCATTGTTCCCTCCTGGAGAACAACCCTATGAGAGTTCAAAACAAAATTTAGGTCAAACTGGAATTACATCCAATGGTTGGGTACCAATACTGCCTCAACAGCCACGAGTTTTATATTCAATGCAACCAGCCCAACCTGTGTCGAATATTACCACTACACCTGCTATTGAGACTATGTTGCAAGTACAAGCACTGCATGTTGTATGTCAACCTCAAGTATCTCAGGTTGCAATACAACAACCTCTTGTCTCTACGGCTCAATCACAACCTCAAATTAGTGCTTCTTTAACTGGAATGACTCAGGATCAAACGAGTACTATCACTCCACATCTTGGTCAATCATCCAGTATTGGGCAATAGAAAATGGTCCAACAACCATGGCTGGTACAATATCAACAACCGCAATTCCAGTAATCTTACTAAGGACCTAAGCAACAAGGCTTTGTAGGTAATGGGAAACTGCATTTTCAAAATGGTTACCAACAACCATACTATAATGGTTATGCCCATAAACCTTATCAAAGTTACCAACATCAAATACATTATGTTAGTATGTAAAGACCTACTGCTCAGGCAATCCCATCTTATCCTGTGTATGCTTTGCCAAACCTGAATGAACAGTTGCCTTTTGTAGCAACTCTAGAATTACCAGATTTGAACTGGTTGACGAATGATCCAATTGCTTACACCCCTTGGTGGCTGGCGATTCCTCATAAACTTCCCTCTGATATTCCTAAATTTAATGGAAATATAGGTGAAGATCCATCGAATCACGTAATGAATTTTCATTTGTGGTTCTCATCTAACACCCTAAATGATGATTCGATTAGGCTTCATCTTTTTCAGTGAATGCTGGCTGGTCTGGCAGCAAAATGGTATATTGAATTGCCTAGAGCTTTGTTCAATAACTTCAGTGCCCTTGCCACTATTTTTCTAACCCACTTTCAGTTACGGATAAGATACGAAACGGGAACAAAACTCCTTACCAACTTTAAATAGACAACAGCCACTCACATATCTAATCATATTCATGAGTGGCGATGTTGTCGTCGAATGGTAAATATGTATGTTCCTGATCAGCTTCTAGCTGAGTGGTTTATTAAGTCATTATTACCTTCTATCACTGAAGATGTGGTGAAGGGAGGAGTTGTCAATGAAGAGCAAGTCATTGCTCATGCACAATATTTAGACTTAATCTATACTCAGTCTAGCATGCTCTACGACAAAATTCTTGACGCTCCTAGACCATAATTTTCTGTTCCTCCCCCTCCTAAATCAAACAAGGACTCTCACACCGGTGACAGCGTGATCGGTACCTCAAACATGCAAACTGCAAAGGCTCCATCTAGCAAAGCCCTTGTAGTCTCTATTCAAAAATCAAATGACAAACTTCTTACCTCGAAGGTTAATTTCGTGTCATCTGACAAGGGCAAAGAACCAAAGCAACCAGGGGGCAAGAAGAAAGGGAAAAATAATAAGAAGAAATAGGAAAATTCAAATCCTGAAAAATCTTCTAAAACCCTACTGGATGAAAGAAACCAGGTCAAGCATGTTTCATATGCAATGAGGAACATTAGACGAAAGATTGTCCACATCAAGCTGAGGTCGTGAAATTTTTAAAGACTTCAAGTACCTCAACAATGTTGACTGATCCATTTCTGAACCCAGAAACTAATCTGGTCGTTATCGATAATGCTTCCCCATCCCAAGTGTTTATGTTATCCATCTTGAAACAGAAAAATGATGCTTTGATATCGACAAGGAATAAAGATTATGGGAATCCACATTCGTCGAACAACAAGGCTACAAATCAACCCAGTAGTTCGACAACAACTTCGCCAGAAGATGTTCCACCCATCATTCTTGAATTAACTATAAAGCTGCCTAAGGGAGTAGTACATAAATCGACATTTAATCCTCGTGCCCGAGCAACACAGAATTATAATATAGTGGAATATCTAGCTCAATCGCCATTCGCTATGTCAACACTTGAAGTACTGTGAAACTTCCCCTCCAAAAAGTAGGCTTTGTTATCAGAAATAGGTGGGATTGACCTTGTGGATTCCAATCTTGTGGCCTTTAACCATAAAGGATACGAACCTTAGCTACCAGCCCAACTCGCTTTCCTTATACAGGTAAAAACCCTCAACAAAACTGTTCAACGAACAATGATTGATGAGGGGGCATCTACCTATATTATGTCAATGAGTTGCTGGAAAACTTTAGGTGCACCACCCTTGTCACGATCATCAACGACATTAAAAGTGTTCGATGGAAGAACATAAATGTCGTATGGAATATTAAGTAACTTTCAAGTTGAACTAGGGGGTAAGACAGTAGAAATTGAAGTCGAGGTCATTGATGGAAACCTTGACTAAAATATCTTACTGGGAAGGCCCTGGATCTATGCTATGGCTGTTGTTGTGTCAACATATTTAGAAATATTACATTTCCCTTCCAAGGAGGAATTACAATCGTTGACCAACTAACCCTTTTCCCCAACATTTCACAAGCTACTAGAAGCATCCCATTGTTCCATGGAAGCTCTCAATCGCTTCAAAATGTTGGACTAGGTCTACTAAAAGACCCTGCCTTAATGGGTACTTTTTCCCTCCCGCCTCCAACTAATTTGGTGGAAGTGGCCACAATGGAAAATTTTTATATGATATCTTCTACATCATCAAAGATTAAGAACTCTGACCATTTTGAGAGTGTGGATCATCGCCAGGTGTTGCCCCCAAGCCCTATAGAATCTTTGTAGCAATCAATTTTCTAGGCTTGGGTGGTGAACCCAAATCAACACTCAACGAGTGTTTGGATAGACAGGTCTCTAGAGAATGGCACCTCTTCCAATCCTTGGTCTCGTATACATTCTACAGACGAAGGAATCATTTAGTCAATGATGATAGGAGAGGCACCATGGGAAGATTACCACCATCGTTCCCATCTTCAAGATAACAATGAAGATTATTTGAGTGACCTAAATCATCCTTCAGTTTTTGATTTTCTATCAAATATTGTAAACACAGTGTATTTTGAGCGAAATCTGTCCAATATTGAGGAAACTATCTCCATTAATATCTTGACCAAACCTAACATTGTAGAGAATATTCATGTTGGCAAATCTTGTTCTCCTTCAGAACTGGGAATATATTGCGCTCTCTTTCGTGAATTCAGAGATGTCTTTGCATGGTCATATGAAGAAATGCCAAGCATTGACTCGAGCATCGTTGAACATGAAATCAAGATGTATTCAGATGTCACACCAGTATAACAACGACTTCAACTAGTGCACCCAAAGAAAGCCGCTGCCATTAAGGCAGAAGTTAAAAAAAATTTACATGTTGGTTTCATTTACCCTATTCCTCTCACTGATTGGGTATCGAATATTATTCCTGGGATGAAAAACAAGGAACGATTAGAGTGTGCATCAATTATAGGGATGTAAATCAAGCTTATCCAAAGGACAACTACCCTACACCCTTCATCGACCAAATAATTGATGAATGTGCCAGATGAAAAATCTTTTCATTCATAGATGGATTTTTTGAATACAACCAAATCAATATCCGCCCACAGGACCAGTTGAAGACTACATTTATATGTCCATGGGGCACATTCGCGTACCATAAACTACCTTTCGGTTTGAAGAACACAGGAGCAACTTTTCAGAGGGCAATGAACTATGCCTTCCATGACATCAAGAACATCGTTCAACCATATCTCGACAATCTACCAGCTCATTCGCAAAAGCGGACTGATCATCCACAACATTTGAGATCCATATTTCTGTGTTGCCGACCCTACAAGATACGACTCAATCCGCACAACTGTGTGCTTTGTGTTGGTTCTGGTCAATTAATTGGTTTCATAGTTTCTAAGGATGGAATTCAACTTGACCCATGTAAGGTTCAGGTAATCATTGACATGCCTCCACCTTCAAATTTGCTTCAGCTTCAGAAACTCCAAGGGAAAGCCAACTTTCTAAGGATGTTCATTCGAAATTACGCCGAACCTGCTAAAGGTTATACGTGTCTTTTGAAAAAAGAAGTACCCTTCAACTGGGATCAGGTTGCACAAGCTTCCTTTGATGCTTTAAAATATTCCCTAGTAAAATCATCATTAATGTATGCTCTTGACTATCAAAAAGACTTTAAACTATATCTCACCACTACATATACAACCATTGCCATGGTTTTAGTACAAGAAGACAATGGAATAGAACATCCTGTGTATTATTTAAGCCGCAACTTCAATGATACAGAAAGCAAGTACTCCTATGTTGAAAAAATGGTTTTAGCAGCAGTTCAAGTAGTATAGAGATTTTGACACTATATACTCTTTGCAAAGCTACCATTTCGTCAAATTTCAACCCTATGACCAACATTCAGTCACGTCAATTAATAGGGGGAAAATATTCCAAATGGATAGCCATTTTGCAAAAGTTTGATATGGAATTCACCAAATCCAAATCAAAGAAATATCTCATCTTTGCAAAGTTACTTTGTGACCTCCCATCGTCGTCCAACGATTTAACATCTAAAGCGTCAATCATGGATGAGACTCTGTTTCTGATATCATTAAGAGATTTGTGGTATGGAGATATATTGATCTATCTCCAAACCCAAAACTTTAGGCCTAACACCTCTCGCTCTAAATAGTGACGTATTCGATACCAAGCCAGAGACTACATGATCGTCGATGATACACTTTACCATCGTGGTGCCGATACAGTTCTGCGAAGGTGCCTCATGCATGAGGAGGCCGAAAAAGTTCTGAATGATTGTCATTCAGGTGCATGTGGGGGACATTTATCTGGTTACACTACAGTAAAAAATATCTTACAAGATGGTTACTTTTGGCCCACAATATTCAAAGATTGCATAATTGCAGTTAGAAGTTGCCATGCTTGTTAGATTTTCGACCGCAAAAGCAGATTACCACCTGCACCACTACATCTAGTATTTGTTGTTGGGCCATTTTCCAAATTGGGCATTGATTTCATGACATGTAACCCCACCTCGACCAGGGGGCATGGGTATATCATAATTGTTATTGACTATTTTGCAAAATGGGCTGAGGCAATGCCTACATTAAACAACAGTTGCGAAATGGTTGCTCTTTCTTTTTCAATCATGTAGTCTGTAGATTTGGTGTTCCACAGGCTATAGTCACAAATCATGGATCGCATTTTTGCAATCACATGATGGTTGAATTGATTGCCAAATTAGGACTGTCCCACGATCGTTCTACTCCATATTATTTGCAGGCTAACGAACAAGTTGAGGCAACCAACAAAGTCCTAAAGCGCATGCTACAAAGGATGACTGGAGTCCACAAACGAATTGGAATTTAATCCTATACTCGACTCTATGGGCATACAGGACATCGGTAAGAAATGCAACCAAATTTACACCCTTTCAGTTGGTGTATGGCCTGGAAGCTGTCTTGCCGATTCAATGTGAAATTTCATCTCTCAAGCTCACAATCGATCTACTTCCTGAAACTTTGGAGGAAGAGGCTCGTTTTTTGGAACTAATTCACTTGGATGAAACCAGTCATGATGTTGTGTTGGCTAACGAAGCTCGTAAGAAATGTGTCAAGGCGCAATTTGACAAAAATGTCAAGCCTCGTGTCTTCTCAGAACGTGACCTGGTCTTGCTGTACGATTAGGACTTTGACAAATTGGGAGCAGGTAAGTTCAAACCATTATGGATAGGCCCCTACATTATTAAATGAATATTGGCAAAAGGAGCCTATGAGCTATTATATCAAGATGGGATTCCACTGTCGCAACCCCAAAATGGGTTGTATATTAAGCATTATTATGCTTGATTAAGTGTAGTAATCTCTTTACATATATGCTTTTGTTACATTTTTGTTTTCATTAAGAGTTGTAATTTTGGTTAGGTAATCCACTTTGCATTTGTTGTAGATGTCAGAATTTTTGGTAACATTCGTTTGGTACACCGACAAAGCTAGTCGTAGTACACAGAACCTATCTTCTGCGGCCTGCGCCATTTTTGCTCCAAGTGGCGAGTTAGTGAGTTTCAGGGGGATATGTATTGGTCGATCAATGAAAAACATCACTGAGTATAGCACGTTGATTGAGCTTCTCTCTGATGCCATTTCGCATGGCATATGCCAACTTGTTGTTAGGCTAGATTCGTAATGCGTCATTCTACAGCTCACTGGTGTCTATTCCATTCGAAACCCAGCTATATATTGTATGTTCCTAAGAGTCAGGATTGTGGAAAGATGGTTTGATTCCATTCAATATCAACACATTTCCAGAAACTTAAACACATTAACTTACTCATTAGCAAATAATGTGTTAGATAGACATTTGTAGCATTTGTAAAGAAAAGCATTTCACATTAACATTTGCATCAAGGATCGAATAACTTAACCAAAATAAAACTCTGAAAATAAAAAATACAAAACTATTTATAGTTTTTACAGAATGTTTTGTGTCCAAGACAAAATTGACCATATGACCAAGAAACTCAAAAATAAATATAGAAAAGCACCCTAGACTAATGGTGCTAGTGATAACATGTCACCGCCTATGCGATCATACACAAGAGCCTAGTCCATCGACTCGGCAAGCCAATAGTATGTCGTTGTAACCTCAGAGGTAACTCGTCAGTCCTCACATCCTGAATGGCAAGAGTGAGACCCTCAATTTGATCCTGCAGTGCTGCCATGGTCTCCGCTATGTCCAAATCACAAAGGACTTCCCTCCCTACAACCTCTCCAGCTGGAACGTCAACTGCCACCCGTTGGCGTGCCGCTGGTCGCACTGGCCCAATATCTACACACATATATGAGTTTGATTAATCTTGATAACATTTAAAAACAAAAAAATTTATAAAAGTGATAAACAAAGATATGGTCAAAATCATTCTACCCATAACACTCCATTGCTCGCCAGCCGGTAACACCAAATCCGGGTCACCTCGGAAATCCATCCCAACGTATGGATACTCCACGAAGACCATCTCCTTATGGTCAAATCACTCAAAGAAGGAATCATAGAAAGAAATTTGTGACTGACCAGCATGTCTGCCCATGAGATCAACCCATCTCTGCATCTGTGGTTCTCGCGGTGCTCACAATCCTAGCGAAATGTACTGAGGCTGCATCAGTGGAATCCTCTCCAAGGCAAAAGCAATCAAGATGGAACCATAACCAAAATTCTTGGATCTTCCATTCTTTACATTGGAGAGTTTTCATTTTATGACAGGAAGTACCACCTCACACCAATTTAACACTCGTGGTTCCAAGCAGTCCAGGGCGTACTGCATATAAGATCTGTTGGCCAAATGAAGAGCCGCACTACCAGCCAATCTAGCAAAGGTGAATAAAATGGTCCTCAAGGGCCAATCTATGACATCCTGGATATTGATTTTGTCATCTCTTCTAAGCTGAGATCCATCTCTACAGAACTGACGGATATAATCCCTCACAGATTCACCCCCACGAGCGGATCTTGATAATGAGAGAGGGGCACTACGCCTCGATAACCCCGTCAAAAAGTAGATATCATCGACTGTCAATGGAATGGATTTCACTCTAATCTAGAATACCTGGTTGAGCAGATCCCAAGCATCGATAAAATACTGCAACAAACTGATTTGTTGCCTCATGCTAGATATATAGAAGAATATGATCAAGCCACAGTTTCGTAATGCAGTAACTGTACCTTGGTCATGTAGGGAAATCATGTCCTCTTATTCATGTTTGTGTTCACACCATTTAATGACCATCTTGTTCCAACAAATATCTGAAACACAAACAAAATATGAATTAGGATCCAAATTTGAGCAAAAACAGGCAAAAATTTCATGAAAAATCACTGTCTAAAGTTTCCCTTCTGTGCCCATCGTCCTGCCTGTGAGCAAGGTGAGATGCATACTGACTAGCTAATGTCCAGCTCGGTATGCATCACACTTTTTGATGCAGGCCAGGTGTGATGGATGTAGAACGAGTTATTCAAACCCCAGGGGCCCAGAAGAAGGAAAAAACTTGCTCAAAATCAAAGAAGGATGGAATGAAAATGAAGAGCTCAGGGTTAGCTCCTACCTGGTCCTGATGGCGTGGAGAATAGTCCACCAGATCTCCCAAAATCACCAAGTAAAATTTGAGGGGGAAAACCACTCCAAATCTCCAAAATCCCAAATTCGAAATGAAATGGTAAAAATGAGAGGTAAAACTACTTTTATGTTACTATTCATGTACTTCAAGTAAAATGTTAGTTTTTAATTCATTTTTCAGGCATTTATATGTATTTTCTAATTAGTTTGATGGAGCAATTGAGCAGGTTGAATGACCTCCAAAAGAATCTAACGTGTTAAATGGTGAATTGAACATATTTGATTACTATTTTAGCAATGTTTCTGCAAGGTTCAATCTCATTAAAAAATAAACCTGTCACTGAGCATAGATTCTCCCAATTTAAGCTCGTTAAAAAATGAATCCACCTTCGATAAATAACCTTTGTGATTGCCATTCTATCTACCTTTCGAACCTTGGTTGTGTTCTTTCCATCACCTCCATCCATTTCACTGATTGTA
The DNA here is from genome assembly GCA_000404065.3 of Pinus taeda. Lineage (NCBI taxonomy): Eukaryota > Viridiplantae > Streptophyta > Pinopsida > Pinales > Pinaceae > Pinus > Pinus taeda. The sequence goes on along the minus strand of APFE031420416.1, from coordinate 593,519 downwards.
TGCTTCCACTTGATTGTTTACCATTTTGAGGAACAGTTGCGATGAGTGGTCCTGTGAGCCACCCTCTTCACATTACCATGTTTTGAGAAGTTCCAAGATTACCCAGAACCAGTCGCTACCATAAATGCCACTCGTTCCTCAAAAAATGAGTCTATTTTAAACTCTTTTTGGACTCGCCAAATATGAAAAGATTGTCGATAAATTGGCCTCTCTAGCTCTCTAAGGTGATTGGAAGTGCCATCCCTCCCATATTTTAATATTTTTGGACTTGAGGGATTATCTCATAAAAATATCAAGTGCTTGTCTTTTTCGGCTCGCTAAAGTGATTGGAAAATTCATCCCTTTTGTATTATTTTAATCTTTTTCGGACTCAAGGGATTATGCTACGAAAAAAGAACTTATGGAGTTTCCTTTTCTTCCCTTTTCAAACTCTATAAACATGAAAAGGACTGAGTTATCCTTGTCATTGAACTCATTAAAAAAATAGCGACAAACTTGTCCATCTAGACAAGAATGAGTTTCACTATCGCTAGGCTCGCTAAAACATAGCAACAAGTTTGCCCGAAGGGCAAATTATAGAACAAGCATATGTTATCCTCCTCAAGCTTGACAAAAATAAAGAGGTACTAGTCAGAAATGACTTGGGAAAAAGGGAAGAAAACTTGAAGAATTTTATTGGTAGCAAGTCACTCTTGAACATGACACTTTCACTCCATCACCATGAGTTAGGTTGGGTTATTCCATTCATCGGTCATATCACCATTGGTCCTCTGTACCATCCATTTTTTGGGGTTAACGCTACCAATCCATCTCAGTGTTGCCGATATGTTCAAGAGAATTCATTCAGAGAATTCACCATCCAGCTAACGCCTCATCCACTGCAATACCTTCACCCTTCATTTTTCATGACCACCATTCATGAACCTTGTATCATCAGATCATTTTCACCACCAGAAAATCATTTGCTTCATTTCGTGTTATAGATGTGGGATACATTAATGCCATACTACAATGGGTCACTTCTTGTCGACATCAGCTCATTACCCAAGAAGTTGACTTAGAAGCAACCCTTTCAGTGCTTTGAAGCTTACATGCTTCAATGGCAAGTTTCTCACTTCCAGCAACAGGTTTACATCAATGGCCTTCGACCGAAATATTTTGCGTTGTGTTCGACATCAACTTATATATTCACACCACGTGAATTCTACTATAGTACCTTGAGGGTCAATATCATTATTGGTGATTCCTCTTGCGTCTATTAACAACTTACATTATTGGCTAGTAATCAGGCAATGTCTTTCCATGTTCGACTTCAGAACATCTTTTCACATGGATCAACTTGTACATCGGATGAAGATTGAACGAGCTTGAAGACCCTGGATCTAGTTTCATCCATCCGGGCTACGATATATTCAGGAATATAAAGGCATCAAATGTACACAGAAGCTGCACAGATGATCATCCAAGCTAAGGGATGATGACTCTACATATAAAGAATCACCAGTCTGCAACTGCAGATGATTATCTGTCCTATGTACATGAATTTATAAAGTTGAGCATGGGAATGCCCACCTCAGCTAGATCATGAAAATAATATGATGATGATGTATTGTATTGTATCTTATATGGGTCACCTTCCAGTTCAAATACCTCAGATCCTCATGATAAAGCATTTCACCCGACATCAAAAGATTTACAATCTCATGCTTTAGGGGGGCAACTATTATAGACATATTTGGGAACTTCAACCAAAATCATATATGTCAATAAACCAAGGGATATTTAATCCCTAAAATTGTTGTTTCATACCTTAAAGGATCATGGTCAACTGATTACATCATTTCCTAGAAGTTCCACCTGAAAAAGCACTCAGAACTGGCCAAAACTGGACCATACTGATTGCTCCACTATCAAGGTACAATGCATACTGGCTCCTACACTAGCTAGGTGTGATGCATACTGAAGAAGCCATCTGTAGGGTGCGATGAATGAGAATGGAAAAAATGGCTGAGACAGTTTGCTTAGTGGGTGCTCATGGATTCTTCTAGAAACTTCTCCTATGACACTTGCCTCTCTAAATTCGCCCAGGTATGAGTAAGAGATCAAAGAAATCTCCAAGTAGATCCAAGAACTATGAGTGGAATGACCACTAATAAAAAACCCAGAGATGACTCACACCCTTGCAGACATCTATAAATGGATCCCTCATCTAAGAGATCTAGAGGCTGGAATTTTGTAATTTGTAAGGAAGTGTTGTTGGTTTATCTTTGAGAAGAGACATTGTATTGTTGGGTGATCTTGCTTTTCATGAGGTGAATAGGGCTTTGATGCTGGGAGGATGATGCTGGATCAGATTGCTGGGTTGTAATTCTCCCTTCTATTTTAATAATGTTTTTTTTATTTTTCCTCCATACAATCGTGCATTTGTGAATCTTGTTATTTGTGAATGAAATTGTATGTTCAATGTATTTCTGATTCTGCATTGTTCATGATATTATAGATTGAGATGCTTTGATGGTGTTTTGTTACTTTGTCTCTACAGGTATTCTCTAAGCGGGACAAGTAGGAGAGGAGTTGCAAGCTCTATCAAGGGAGAGAGAAATCATGCAAGGAGTCAAGTGGAAGACCCAGGTTGGTTCCTTTGCTTCTCTCTTATCTATCATACATAAAGGAATTTCAAAGTGATTTGATTTTTTGTTTCTAAGATAGCTACCAATCTTAGTGGGACTAGCAGATCGAAAAGACACTAGTTTTCCCGAAAACACTAGTAGGAATAGAGATAACTCAGGAAAATCTTTGCCCAACATCCCACTGCTTCACACAGCTAGCCTTCACTCTTCTTCGGCAGCTGCGATCAAGAAGAACCCTTAGGTGAATAGCAAGAAATATTTTAATAACCTATAGGGGAAGAAGAAGAAGAAAACATTCCTTTGAAGCAAATGGCTTAACACAAAAATGCTAGGGGGAATGGAGAGAGAATAGAGGGTACCTTTCCCATTCGGGAGAAAAATGGGGACACCAAAATGAAGAATATAAACCCTTCCGCCCTACCTCATTTCCATGGTCTGACTACAGAATATCTTGACACCTTTTTGTTTGAGTTTGTTGTTATTTGTCGAACCTATGGATATGCAGAGCATGAGCAAAAGTTGAAGTTGTTCCCTTCTACTCTCAAGGATGCAGCACTACGCTGGTTCATGGGATTACCTGGCAATAGCATCACAACTTTGGCTTAGATGCAGCAAGCCTTTAAAAATAAGTATCGAGACTATTGTAGGTCAAAAGATACTAAACAAGAAATTTTCCTAATTACTATAGGAAGTGATGAGTCCCTCGAAGACTATGACGAGAGGTTCCAGTTCAGTTACAACAGGGTCGGGTGTACACTTGACCCTGAGTCTTTGAAGTTGGTCCTGCTCAGAGGAATTTGGGAAGATGTTTTAGACACCCTCCATCTACTGGCTGGGGGAGACATCTACCAACTATCCTATGAGGACATAAATATTGTTTTTAGGAACCATTCTGGAGCAGCCAGAAATAAAGGTAGGGGGAATCAACCTATAGCCAGTACCTCTTTCTCTAACTCATCCATTAAAGGAGAAATTGGAAACTTGCTAGAAGACTTCAAGAGTGAGATGCTACAGACTCTTGCCATGCAAATGGATACCTTACATATCAAAAGGAAACAAGAAGAAGCAGAGAGTGATTTGGCCATAATTTGCCTTCGATGCACCAGGAGGCATTCTAGGAATGAATGCCCATTGAACTTTATAAATTTTTGTTCAGTCTGTGGAGAGAATCATTCTACAGATAAGTACAGGGAAAATTTAAAGAACCCCTAAATTTATATGTATAATAAATGGGATAATCCCCATGATACATAGGAAAAATGGGAGGCATTTTATCAATAATATAATATGTATATATATATATATATATATATATATATATATATATATATATATATATATATATATATATATATATTTTGGCGAATCTCTCACCATATTTATATTATCTTATTACAGTGATGGAGAATCTTTCACTGAATTATAAAATCTTGTAAGATATTGGCAAATCTTTTACTGAATAATAAAACATTGTGAAGTCTTGGCAATGTTTTGTTAAAGTATGAAACCATATATGATAATAAGAAAACATATTCATTAAACTGCAATATACTAACATATATGTTTGGAAAAGGAAACATAATTTTCTCTTCCTACAAACAATGTTCCAAGTTTCAGTGGCTGCGTTTGTCAAGGTTCTTACAATACACTCTTTCATATCCTTCTATTAGTTTTGATAATATTCCACAACAAAGTTCTTGTAGGTGTTGATATTGACAATGAGTTTTGTCAAGGTAGGAGAGATTAATCTTTTCTCTACAACTTTTGTCAAGCTACCACTTTTTTGAAGTTATCAAATTTCTTTCTTATTCCATAGACTCCAACTGCAAGATAAAAAAAAACACATCAAGTTTGTTTACCCCAACATGCCAACAAGTAGCAAGCCCCAACTATATCATATAAGAAAGTATTAGGTATCCCAAGGGCTTGAAGGGGATCTAATTGAAAGAAGTGACCATTGTGAGAATCCTTCCAATCAATATATGAATGTATAAATGTAGATTTATTATTATTTTAATTGGAAATCTTCAATTAAACAATAAAATTTAATTATGTCTCTCCCAATCTAAATTGCTTATTAGCATAATTCACTACCCTCATAGGTCTCACATTTTTTAACAGCATTGTAACATGTAGATTAATTTCCCTTTTGGTGAACAATCTGCACCTTTAAGGAAAATATGGTGTAGTGGCTCCAAGCCCTACAGATCATTAGGACAAACTAAGAATAGCACATAAGATGAAAGTTTGTACAAACCAACTTATTTTTCAAACAATTAATCCAACATAAGTACCTAAACTTTTTCATGAAGATATCATATTGAGAATGTTTGAAAAATGGTGAGAAATCTTCTGCGAGGGTGATGCGGAAAGAGTGATAAGGTTTCATTGTTTTGAATTTTTTCTTGTTAAATCAGAAAAAGTTAAAAACCAATATTAATGGAGATATTGGTATTTTTTTACTAAATTTTGTGAAGTGACTAAATGTAGCTCTAACCATTCACCTTAAGATGTTCTTACAATATAATTTCCTAAGTCTATTTAATTTCTTCATTATCATAAAAACAAACCTATATCCATCTTAACTCCACATCTACCACTCTTAGGGGGATGAAATCCATTTATCCCTCTGAGCACTTGGTAGACCCAGAATTAAGATGGATCTAAGATGATAGAATTTCCCCTTTAAATAGTCTATGCTCACTTGAATACCATGGTATTACTATGGGTCAATACCATGGGTTATCATAAACCTGGAGCTTAAAAATTACTATCAGTAATTTTTAAAAATTAATAAAATTAATAGTTGATTTTTTTTTTAATTTTTAATTTTAACCAAGTTAAAATGTTTAACATACATTAAATTACAACATCCATTTTTACTCTTGATACACCAAGCCCCAAGAGGGATCAATTTGTTTTTCACTTTATGCTAGTTTGCATATCACGATATTTGATACCTCTCGGGGCTTAGTAGATCCAAAGTAAAGATGGATCTATGCTAGTTTAATTCTCTCGTTTAAATAGGCTACATTCCATGTGACCATGGGTCAATACCATGTGCCATTTTTATTTTTATTAATACTAATATTAGGGTTAATAATGGTTTTTTCATGGTATTAATAATAATCTAGCATATGGTATTTGGCCCATAGTATTTTTCCCATACGTTTCACCTAAATATAACACTTTTTTTGAGTTTTTGTAAGGTGGCTTATGGAGTAAATATAAAAAAATGTTTTATTTGTTTACCATACCTCTCATTTATTTATATTTTTGTTAATTTACTATACCTCTTTTACAAATACGGTATTTGGCCCATAGGATTCACTTAAATAAAACCTCTTTTTTTAGCCTTCATAAATAGAAAGAGAGTTATGGACTAAATATAAAAAGAGGTTTTATTTATTTACCATACATCTAGTTTATTTATATTTTTATTTATTTACCATACCTTTTGAGTAAGTATAAAAAGAGCTTTTATTTATTTACCATACCTCCACTTTATTTATATTTTTATTTGTTTACACCCTTCCATGTATATAAGGTGACTTATGGAGTAAATATAAGAAATTTTTTATTTATTTACCATACCTCTCATTTATTTATATTTTTATTAATTTACCATACCTATTTTATAAATATTGTATTTGGCCCATAGGATTTACTTAAATATAACTTATTCTTGAAAATTAGGGTGAATGGAAGGTTGTAACTCCTAATTTCAGGGGCTAAATTTACCTTTTTTACCCTCTCCCTTAAAATAAGGTGGGCTATTTGAGGCGATTTGTAAAAATGTATTATGATACAAAATATTCACCCACTAAAAATTTAAAACCCCTTAATTTCGCCAAAGGGCGAACATTCGCCCCTAAAATTTTCCATGGATAAGTGCCCTTCCTTGCCCAGACTTAAAGCTGTATATCAAGGGGCTGAGTGTTATAGACATATTTGGGCACTGCAACCCCAATCACATATGTCCATAAAAAAAGGGCTTCTAAGACCCTAAAGTGTTGTTTCATACCCTAAAGGAACAAGGTCAGCTGATTACATCATTTCCCAGAACTTCTCCCTAAACAACTACTTAGAACTGGTCAAAACTGGACCATCTCACCTGCTCCATGGTCAGGGTGTGATACATCTCACTTATTGCACATGGGGGATGCGATTCATACTAAAAATCCCTTCTGTAGGGTGCGATGGGTGAGAGTAGACAAATGGCAGAGGCAGTTTGCTAGGTGGAAACCTAAAGAATCTTCTAGAAACTACTCATTTGACACTTGCCTCTCTGAATTCGCCCAGGGATGAGTAAGAGATCATGAAATCTCCAAGTGGAACCAAGAAATATATATGAAATGACACTATTCAAATCCCAGAAGTTGACTCACCCACTTGCAAATATCTATTTATGGATCCCTCATCCTAGAGATCCAGAGGCTGGAATTTTTTATTTTGTAAGGAAGTGTTGTTGGTTTCTCTGTGAAACATTGTAGTGTTGGGTGATCTAACTTTTCATGAGGTGAAGAAAGCTTTCATGCTAGGAGGATGGCGATGGGTCAGACCGTTGGGTTGTAATCCTCTCCTCTACTACTTTTATCAATAAATCTATTTGAGTTTTCCTCCATATTCTTAAATATTTCTGAATCTTGTATTGTTGTATGCATTTGTATGGTTGATATACATTTGATCCTATATTGTTTATGGTTATAGATCTCTATGCTTTGATGGCATTATGCTGCTTTGACTCTACAGGTCTTCTTTTAAGCAGGACAAGTGAGGAAAAAGTGGTGAAGCTTTGTCAAAGGGGGGAGGAAACAAGCAAAGAGCCAAGCGAAAGACTGAGGTTGCTACTCTATGCTTCTCTCTCATCTATCTCTCATAAAGGAAGACACAAGTAACTTTAGTTTGTTTGTTTCTAAGATAACTACCCATCTTAGTGGGACTAGAAACTCTGAATGGACACTAGTTTTCTTGATAACAAAATGGCAACTCCACTGGGGAACGAATAGTTTGATTGTTAGTTACTATTGTTTGCTTTATAAACTACAGACAGAGCCTAAAGTTAAGCCAACTAGCCTTCGAACTGCTTTTATTATGCAACTGAAAAGTAGATCAACGCTACTTCTGTCAATCTCCAAGTTGGTTTATGAACTAAACATATGACTTGCAAACATCCTAAGTGCCCTGGTGGTAGCTCAAATAACCTCATTAGATCAGCCCCTATACTTTGTGTTTACTGCCTATCATTAGCTCAGCCTAAATCCCTGAACTTAGTTGCAAACTGTGAGTAAAAACCAAGCTCAGTCTCATCCCTGGACCATCGCACTGTGTCTCATTGGTAACTTGGATGCATCGCACCTCCCACGTGTTGCAGGTGAGATGCATCCCTATTTCCCTGTGTTACAGGTGCGATGATTGAGTGAGACTATTTCTACCTCCAAATTTTGGTTTTTTCTTCATTGTCTTCAGCTTTATTCAGTAGTTTTGCTATCTATGATCAGTATATCACTGTTGAAACTCTCTTCCTTTGCATTATTCAGCCTCCATCGATAAAGAATTGTGAATTTTTTTTTTTTATGTATTTTTCATCATTTACAGTTCTCCTTTGCAAAAATTAGCTTAATCGAACTGTCGTCTTCTGATTTGAAAGTGTCGCAAGTGTCGTTTTCAGTCAAAGAAAAGAGTGTTGTAAAGTCTTCCTCTTTTATATAGGCGATTACAATTTTTCCGTTGTATTTGATTTGAATAATCAATTCTTTGAAGTGTCGAAAGCAGTTTTCAAGTCGAAATTGAAACTGCCATCTTAGTCTTCCTTTCGTTTTTGAACAAGAAATTGCTAAAGTGTCTCTTTGAGAAAAAATAGTTCAGATCTGTACTTAGTTTTTTTTTTTTCATTCTCACATTAAGGAAACTAAAAAGCAAATACATGCATGTGCATTTGCATTTAGACTACATGCGGAAATTGATTTAGGACAGTGCATCTTAGTGTGTGCTCTCTGCTCTATGTTGAAAGAATTTTATTTCTCTTTCCTTTGTAGCTAGGATTTTCATTGCAAAAAGAAAGTAAACAACTGTTTATCATCTTAGATTGCATATTTTGGAATTGTATATCTACATCATGCAGTGAACCTTAAAGGAAAACTTCTTAAGAAAGATCAACTATAAAATAAACCTCAATGAACATAAAAACGCTTTGGAACCTAATGCGCAACATCTAGAAGTCTATGCTAGAGACGTATTCCAGCGTCATAAAGCCTGGTAACTATCGTTTTCATCGTAAGTTGGGTGATTTCTCCTCCTTGATACGACAAGTACCAATATGGACTTGTTCTCCCACGTACCGTTATGTATATATTGGGAGACCACTATAGGCTATATCCTTTATCCTTAGGAAGCCGTGTCTGTCGCCCTATCGATTGCAATGCACTGAACACATCATTCTAGAAGATTGACTGCCGTATGTAAAAAGTATTATGAAGTTTTGTGATTGGTTTGGTAATCCCTCTGTCTATATTTCCAGAGTAGTCACTTTCATTCCTTTTCAAACTCCTTAAAAGAAAAGGTCCATCTGAGCACTTGTCACTTCAGGCTCATTAAAATTCGAAGGCAACTAGAGTCATCTTTAGCTTTTTCTCGACTCTTTAAAATTGAAAAAGCAAGTTGTGTCAAAGCATCATAAAATTTATTTTATTCATAATAACATCACTATTCCCTCGTTGGTCTTAGGTTGAGAAAATGGAGTCCACCAATCAAGGATTTCCCTTTGGGGGGAATCCTAGTCCCTTCTTCTCTTGGGGAGATGTTGGTGCTCCTCATATGGCTACTTTGTCCCTTCCAAGATTTACAATCGGTCTGCCAGTATGGCTTTTCTCGACCACTGTCGTTCAAAACACCATAGTTCTTGAGCAATCAAATCAGCAACCAATTGATACTAGAGTTGCTCCCCCACCTTCTACTTCATTTGTTTCTCCCTCTCCTTCCTCTTTGCTTGGTGAAACTAATAACACTAAAAACCAAGTAATTGAGAAGAAGAAGAAGAAAGGGAAGGAGAAGAAGAAGAAGAAAGGGAAGGAGGAGAAGAAGAAGAAGCCAATGGCAAAAGGGGGAAACCATGCATCGTCTGGCAAAAATCCATACACTGCACCATCCAAACCTATATCTCCATGTGTCATTTTCAAAGGAGACCACTATCATCGAAATTGTCCTTGCATCCCACGGATCTTAAGGGACTGGTCTCCCCGCTTGCACAATCCAGTGTCTTCAACCTCTGACGATCATGTTGAGAGCACACCATCAACTAGTTAAAACGAAGTCAATGGACAAAAAGGAAGATATAAATTTCCTTGTAGACAGTGTGATGGCAATCATGCCCTCCACCGTTGTCCTTTCCTGGATGATGCTAAAAGAATCTTGAATAACCATCTTGCTTCACCGCAGCAACTTCCTCCTAGATACAAGAAGCTCTTACCGAGTCCACCGCTAGTTGAAAATCTAACTGACACACCTTTGTTGTTGGTTGAAGCACCTATCATTGAATATAAACCATCTGAGTCCACACCGGACCAAAGTCAACAGGTCGAGACAGCAGTCGACCCAGTCTTGTCTTCAGAAGGTCCACCTTTAGATGATACAGTCACCAAAGAGAATGAGAATGACACCATTCAAATTCTTTTTATTAACACAGAATCCGATGAACCTGGGGGAAATCTACCCGTTCCTTTGCCGTAGGAAGGAAGTTCATCAGGGATTCATCCGGCCATTTATTCGGTCCCTCCTCCAAGCAATCTAGTTATTTCCTTCGATTGGAATCTACTAGGGAGACCCCGCCTACCATCTAATGTACCATTCTGAATCATAGTACAAGCTTATAGAATGATCATGGCTGGTACTATCATAGATGAATGGGCTTCTATGAGTATCCTTTCCTCAACTACTTGGAAATTGCTTGGTTCGCCATCGCTTCTGCCTGAGATTCGAAATCTGTGAAGCTTCAACAAAGGAACTAGTCGACCATTAGGGATCCTTACAAACTTGCCTATAACTTTGAGAAGGAAAATTGTTTATCTGAACGTGATGGTAGTCCAAGGGCCATTAGATTACAATCTACTCCTTGGATGTGACTACATTTATAGCATAGGAGCTATTGTTTCCTCACTCCTTAGGGTGATGTGTTTCCCGTATGAAGGCAAAATGGTCTAGCTCGTAGACCAACATTCGTTCCCTGGTTCAAACACGGCTACTAGTCAAATACCATCCCTAACCAGTCTTTTTGCACAAGGAATATCTCATCAACCTCTAGTACATCCACCTGATGAGCGCGAGTGATTCGGTGAATGTGACTAAACCCAGGGGGCATGCGCCATGGTCTGCTTCGGCAGGAAAACCCCAAATATAAGGTAGGTTTCCACGTAGGGTACATGACTAGTCTAACACACCCGTCCATTTAGGAAAATGGGATTAGACTGGAAAAGGATTCCCTCGTCAAAGGTTATGTGAGTGGAAGCTCATACCATTCACCTTTGTCCATTTCGATGGATAAAGCCAAGGAAGTGTTTTTTCTGCAAATGCAGATGGAACAACCTTGCTTTAATGCAAGAATTTCCATATGGTAACCTAGAAATTCTACTTCTCTTTATACATGGGGCCATGCAAACCTTTTGCATGAGAGTGAAAAACGACCTTTTATTTTCTTAGTTTGTAGGATTATTTTCTTATTTTGTAGGCTCTCAACCCTTTAACCTTGTAGGTTGGTCGTTCCTAGCTTGCATACAAAAGGCTCCGGAGAAAAGTTACGCATGGGACAAGCTCCCTAAAAAATGAACCTCCTTATGAGAGACATCTGTATTATATGACTGACATGAGAAATGTTTCTGCAAAGTTCAAGCTCATTAAAAGATAAACCTAGTTACGAGCAATGTTTCCGCAAAGTTCAAGCTCGTTAAAAAATAAACCTAGTTATGAGCAATGTTTCCGCAAAGTTCAAGCTCGTTAAAAAATAAACCTAGTTATGAGCATATGTTCCCCCAAAGTTCAAGCTAATTAAAAAATGAACCCACTTTTGGTAAATAACCTTTGTGATTGCATTACTATCA